>DWDX01005048.1:0-10940 GCA_018245675.1 Agara michaeli | reverse complement strand
TGTCTTGTGGAAGGGTACCCAAGAGACTGGCTGCGTTCCCTCTTTGGACGGCTAGGCTAATCCTTTGTCCAAAGTAACAAATTTGTACGTATGTTCTTTATATTAACATATTGATTTTGAAATGCGCTTCATACGAGTAATAGATATACGCCCATTCCAACGACATCAAACTTTAAATTTGAAACAGCGTATGGACTTTGTTTTTCTGTATACTTACATGTGTTGTAAACGTAATGGTTTATTGCTTTGTTACAGTATATGTGTAACTGTTGTGGTACTCAATGTCCATTTCCGATCGCCACAAACACACAGAATGGCACCGTGGGTTAAAAGAGTTTTTATTCACATATTGCCGCGGTTACTCTTCATGAAACGTCCACAATATAAGTTTGACACTACAAGGTAAGATTTTAAACCTATATCTTTACTTTATAGACCCATTTCTATACGTGTAAATCACTTTAGCCGATTAAAATACAACAACAACAACATACCGTCGCGCCAGGTCCCTAACTGGGTAGGCAGAAAGCACCGATTAAAATACAAACGTAATAAATTTGTACGTTGTACTTTTACCGCCAATTACGTTCTACGTAATTGTAAATCGGTAACGGTGAAACGGTAACAAGTGTAAATTAATTATAAGTTGGTCGAACTGCTCGTCGACGGTGAAGTTGCGCGCTTATTTATCATCACCGCAATAATCCTTCCAACTTCAATCTTAATTGCTTATTAATAATTTTAAAGTTGAAACTAGCAAAGTAGATATTGCTTGCAAGAAAAAAATTGCTAAATGAATAATAAATAAATGAGAGTTCATGAAATAATACCGTTATTAACTGTTTTTAGTCGCTTGCGACAGTGTATTTCACTTGCTTAGTGGTAGGTACCTACAACTCGTATAGTACGTTTTAAATCATTTTAAATTGTTATTTAAAAATAAAAAAGGTGCATCTTCGTGTCAAGATATACCGCAGAATCATTCCATTGGGCCTACCTTACCTACTTTTTGAACACACTACAGTAAAATATATTTCTCACATAAAATTCCTGAGTAAGTAATGTCAATATCGTACTCGGCTACCTTTAGGGAAACTTATATCCCAAAATGGTTATCAATGTCGACAGTTTTATGTTCACTGTAAATGTACGAAAACATAAAGATGGTTTCGGGGTATTATAATTCGCTTAGTAAATGGACGGCCATTATGAAGACAAGCGATATATAAGATAGACGCCGCATCTTGCTGTGGTTTCGGATCGTTACGTAAATGGAAGGGCGAACGGCTCAGTCTGCCAAAACCAATATAGCCACGAAAAAGCTCTTCATCCGCGACTTTTACTCTTTTATCCCTTAATTAATAAAGACTCGAAGAGTTCAGCTAGGCTTATAGATGCGGAGGGAAAATATCATATAATTCATTCATGATCTATTGAATTGAACTTGCGTGAATGTAGCTTCAGTTAAACATTTATTCACGCTCGACCGCAATCCCGGATGGAAAACCAATGCATTCAGTAATTAAAGTTTGCTCTCATAGTAAATATCTGTTTGCATACACATTATACATGTAGGTAATACAGCTATATTATATTCCACGTTAGACACAATGCGTTACAACGTATCAGATTATTACGTCTAGTTCGGTTTAGAGCCAGCCGGGCTGAGCTAACATGAGGGTACATTATGTACACATACACACAGACATAAGATACTTTCACCATGACAGATTTGATTTAATGAATATAATTTATTTATGTTCTTTCGTATAAATCGTCCCGTAAGAACGTGATAGTGTATAAATGAAGTACATTAATGTAGTTGTATTTGGTAAGTTATGGCCTAGATTGTATGAGGCTATTAAAATCCAGATCTCGGTATACGGCCTGCGGCGTGTTGGTGCGGTGCGGGGGCGCGGCGAGACCGCTGTATCCGTACAGGCTCGCGAACGCTGATGACGACTGCTGTGCACCAGGCGCCTGGCCGCCGCCCGCCGCCCCGCCCAGGCCTCTCACTCGTACGCCCAGCAAGGAGGACCTGACACACACTACTTACGTACAGTCCGGGTGAGTTAAATTTGTCCAGCAACGCTTTCAGTGCTATGTGTAACTGCTCATTCGATATATCTAAGTTCTATCATGAATCCACATTTATTATATGAGTACAGAACACTCAGTAATTACCAATGAACTTTATATGTTACAAACCCTTACATACCTCAACTGCCTTACATCTAGTTATATTCGCACATTTAAATGGATAACAGAGTCCATAAAGTAGCTTAGAAAAAGAATTCTTACCATAGCGACATTAATTTAAGTCAAATAAAAGTTTTAGGTATTGTATGAAACATATTTATGTTTTCATTATATTCTATTGTATTTTGTAATTAATTAAACATAGTTCATAGACTGAAAACTATTCAAAATCTGTTTCCTTTTGTAACTTCTGGAATTCGTTTTTCTTTAATTGCCTATTCTTCATTCAGTTCAATTTCCGACCAATTCTTAATTTAATTAATTTTAGGCCATACTCGCGCACCAATTACTAGATACATATTACAATGTTGGCTGTGAAATCGTACGAACTACAATTTTAAACAACTGATGCAGTTGTCGTAGAAGGGAGCCGCTAGTGGCAAATTGTCTCTTTATCTCTTCAAAATATAACAAAGTATTATCTCAGTACGAAAGTATATTGTTATACGTGATGTATTTCGTTACACGGTGGTAAAAATCTAACTCGTTATTGCTTTTCTCAGCGGAAGTGAACGGCGGTGCTGAACGCAATCTTGTTAATCTGTAACCTTTTGTAATTGACGTTGACTGATGGAATTTGGTACGACAGCAGAGCGTGTATATTAATTACTATGTACCTACTTTATGTATGTCTCAAATGTATTATTTGCTATTTATTTTCGAAAATACTCAGTTTCAAATAAATTACTGTAACTAATTGGAGATTCAAATTCTACATTACATTAGATTGGAAACAATCTAGTAATCACTAATATGTATCATTAATTTCTATTATAACTTATCAATTCATTAACATTATGAATACTTCAATAATTAAGTTAACAATTATATTTTTCAAGCAGTAGGTATTTTATTGTTAAAATAGATTTTTTTTAACATAAAGGTCTGATCTAAGAATCTGTAGGTAAGTATTTAGCGTTGTTAATTTACCAGCGACCGAAATAGGTGATACTGCGGTATTAAATATTCTAATATTTCTAATTAAATTCAATCTACGTAGGTACCTACTCCGATTTCTACCACAAGCAGCAACGTTTTATAACTACTTACATTTTCTGCAAGTCACTCTGGATGGAACATAAAATAGGGGACAAGTGGAATAAATAAAAGAGATAAAATTGAAAACAATATAGATGTTTTTTCTTCTTCATTCTTTTCTTAAATAGTGTGTTGTTAAAGCTTGGGCGATAGTAATCGGTTCGGCGGTAGCTGCGTGGTGCACGGGTCGAGCGAAGGCGGCGCCCTGGGGGTGGGCGCTGAAGAGGAAGCGCTGAGCCCCGTGCCAGAGCCGCCGCCGGGCTTTAGCCATTCCGCGTGCCCGCCCGAAGTGCACCGCACATGTTTCTGCGTGCGATTCATCGCGGAACATACGAGGGTACTCGAGGATTCCACTAAGGTAAACTAGATATAATTTTTTGTAACTTGGTTTGATCAAAAAACTGAATCAGTCAGAATCCTTTAGGGAGGTATCTCCGTGAAAACACTATTTGCGACTATTTAATAACCATGATATTTCGTCTATTTTATGTGCGCTTACTGTACAATCACATTTTAATAAACAGATTTAACGTTTCAATTGCAATAAAAACTATAAAATAACCTACTGTTAAAAACTTATACAGGTGAAAGAAGATTGGAAGTATGTGGCGATGGTGCTCGACCGGCTATTTCTATGGATATTTACTCTGGCTGTGCTGGTGGGCACCGCTGGCATCATTCTGCAAGCGCCAACATTGTACGACGACCGGATGCCCATAGACAAGCAGTTCAACCAGATTGCCACCTCGTCGCTGGTGCGCTGTCCTCCGCCGTCGTAATTTCGCGGGCTAAACGGCGGCAATGTCAACACGCTGTAATTTGTTTGTAAAAGGAAGTTGAGAGAGGAACGAATCCAAAATTACCCTATTAGTGTCTTGACTGCAATAGATACCTATGAATGTTCATATTAGATATATTTGTATATGTATCTGGAGGATTCATTGGATTTTAAATTGCTATTTGTTTTATTCGTATCTTGGATTTCTTAAAGTTGGACAGGTATTTTTGATGGCATCATCGATCTACTAATAATACCATGTTTAAAGAAGCAATGTGCCTATTGTAGCTATAGCATTTGTTTAAAGCCACATATTCGAATAGGTAGGTTATACACATTTCCTAACGTAGTAATATCTCATTCTCTATGCGAGGGATAGTCTAAATAAGTTATCAAGCCTACGTCCTTTTATTACAATATATACTTAATTGAGTGATTTCCAATCGCACAATAGGTACAGGCAGAAATATTTACAATCAAATTACAGTCGCGGTTCATAGTCAGCTATCATGTGTATGTTACAGTGATATTGTTCAAATATTTTTAGTGTGTTTTAAAAATGCCAAACTTATAATCTTAAATTGTTATTGGGTAAAAGCTGATTAGAGATTTTGAGTTGTAATGACGTTGAACTGTCATTGTAATCTGTAAACTGTAGATACCTAATTGTCCATAAAAAACTTTATGTACTACTACTAGGAACGAGATTTTTTATAAAACGTTTCATTATTTTATAGCATTTATTACTTACGTACTTATCTGTTAACTACTTATTCCCACATTTAAAGTGTTTTAACTATCAAACCAAATGTTTGGCATTGAATGCATTTCGGAAAACAATTGAAATTTGACAGTGACACTGCAACTAACCCACTTGAACCAATGCACAGCCGTCCTGCCGGCACGTGTTCTATTCCACGACACGATTTAAGGTAAATAAAATATTTGAACACCCTACTAATATAAAAATCCATCTTTTACCTCATTCATCTTCGTATCCTTCCTCTAAAACCTTCCAAAATGTACGTCTTCTCCACTCCTCTTCTCTTTATATACATAGTATTTAATAGCATTAGTTTTTAGTAATTCATTGTTCAAAAATATGATATCGAGTTTAATATACAATTGTTAAAAGATACTACTTAATTAATTTTATTTTGGACATAGATGTGGGTTAATGCCTTACACTAAACTATATCTTGGCGCTGAATTTGGTTAAACGTTGTTAAAACTAAAAGAATATAAGGAACCCCTTGTTGGAACTTTCTGTTCAAGTTGTTAAGATTTCGATAATATTGCAAATAAAACAGCCATATATATGTATATGTTGGATAAAAATAACAGTTTTTATATCCTTAGAATGTAACTTAGGTAATTATAGTATAAGGCAAAAATACAAAGAACACTATCGAAAAATCCTGCCTTTGTTCAAAATTGTTATGTAAAACAATTACGAATAGACAATTCTAGAACAAAATAATGTCTGTAGCTCTTTAACTAATCTTACAACATACATAATATACTCGATTGATTTTGTGTAATTCTATAGAATAGTTTCTTTCTCTAGACATCTCTAGTCATCACAAAATAAGAGGCCCCCTTTGATATTTGTCATTGCACCGTGATTAGAGTTATATGTCAAGCAATCGGTAGCGAAATAATCCGACTTTTAGGACAAATCTATCCAAAATTATAAGAATTATTTATCGTATCAATTATGTTAATTAACATAAATTTAATCGGGTTTAAACGATTAATCTTTACAAAGTTATATATTCACCTTCAAATGCCGTCTAATATAACACTGTAACAACGCCAACTGATCTTTTCGATGCAACATAAATCGTGACTTGAAGGGATTTTAACTAAAGTAAAATATTTAATGTCCTGTATAAAATATACTAATTGGTGTAGGTTACCAATAATTATATGTCTAAATCGTATAATTATATGTCTAATCTAAAGCGTATAATTAATATGTCTAAATCCATCCTACTTTTTGATCTGGCTTGTTTTTACAAAGTTAGTGTATGATGCACAGCGAGAACCGACATAACGGATCTCTTATTTCGTGACGACTATGGTGTCCAAATTTCTTATATTCATGAAATGTAATTGTAATTGTAAGAGGTAGCTTTGTTCAAAACATATTGATAAAAGATTTTCTATTGAAACTTTAGTACTAGACATCGAATAAATATCAACTTTATATAGTGTTCGTACATAATTAATACACTCATTGTATCTTTATCTGCTTATCTTACTACGGCGTTTCTTCGTACTTCTATGAAATTCATTATTTATTGTCGTAGAATAGAACATGTACAGTGAATACGTATCGATTTTATTATATGTAAGAAGAATATCGATGATTGTTTATGTTCCTCTAAAACAAAACTACTATCACGTTTTGCAAAATAAACTTTAGTTTATCCATGAGTGAACACAATTTTATACGGACAATTTAATGAATTCTCCTTATGATAGTTAGTACAATATTATGACAATTAAAGTTTAAGTGATGGTTGCTCAATTTTGTGAACGAATGTCCCGGAAATTCCCTAATTAACGGATTTCCATAAAATTAGAAACATCGTATAATAAAAGGGTGATCGTGATCACTTCTTTTATATATAACGATTATTTACTATAACATTTTAATGCATCAAATATTTTGATGAATACCTAGTTATTAAATTGATGTAAGAAAATAATTTTCTGTAAATTTATCGTCAACCAGTGTAAATACTATTAAATTGAATGTCAACGTAATTAATTTATAAAAACCATGATAAGATCAGGAATTGATGGAGTATAAATTTAGTAAATGTTTTCAATAGAAATTATAAAATACACTCGTGTACAAAGGTAAAGAATATATATATAAATAGAAAAAATAAATGCTTTTCGTGTTAATACATAGTTTCTACAACTACATACTTAGTTGATGCAAAATTTTATAAACCATTATTTTTCCTCTGTATCCTATCCTGATCTATTCGCAATGAATCATTGCCCTAATGCATTTTAATTTTTGTTATAAGAACCTTAAAAACATATTCAGTAGAAGCAGAATGCTACAAAATTTTGCATCAACTATTCTAGTGCTACGAATATAGTAGAGTAAAATAATTGATTATATTAAGGAGTACGGAGACGTACAAACTAGATACCTATTGTATTGGTGCATAGATTAGGGTCCTGTTAAAGAGAATACTTACAATTATCTATCTACATAATATAACAAGCACATTGGACTGCTCCCAGTAGACTAGCGCAGCTCAATTGTAGGGAATAAATTTGTAAGTAACTTATTTATATTGTTAATAAAATCGTTATTACATAGAACTACAATCGTTTCATTTAAAAAATTGATGGTTAATGAGAAAATGTGTTAACATCATTATTAATGTCACATTTAGATAAAACATACCACGCCTTCGAATCTACTTTTGTGCCAAGTATCTATATCAACTACTGTAGAAGCGCATTATTGACCGACCGACCTACCGACCGAAGGTAGGTCTATTTGTGATTGCTTATTGAGTGCGGAGACTACTTTGTAGTTTTTTCTTATTTATATATAACATACATGGTTTTTTCTTATTTATATACAACATACATGGTTTTTTCTTATTTATATACAACAAAATTTCTACCACCAATTTCTCACCATCACCATGGGTCGACTGGTAGAGAATCCCACCAGGCATTAAGTCCGCCCATTGTACCCTAGCATTAAGTGCTACAATAAAGTTTAAATAAATAAATAAAATTACACATACTATTTAAAGTTACTAAAGTTGAATGATTCAGAACCATTACAAACATCAACACCATCCCGTTTTCCTTTACTGAAAATATTATCCAATATGTTTTCTAAACGAACGTTATCATTAATAATATCCTCGGCTTCATCTATTGCTTTGTTTTGCTCTTCCTCCGATAAGCCGCCAAAGAAATCCGAATCTGTACAATTTGCCGGCTCAGTTTCTTTCGGCCCACCTTGTGTTTCTTCGTTATATAGATTTTTATTATGAATTTTATTTTCTGATCTGTTGGTTAGATCATCAATTTCTTTTTGTTTCCTATCTTTATCACTAAATATTTTTGTAGTTACATCCTTCAAACTTGTAGGAGTCTCTTTAGATAACCAATCGTGACACGAATAATTTTGTAATCGAGTTCCTTCTTCCTTCCATTTTGATAGTTCACGATCTATACTTTTAAATGTATTGTTGTTGTTAGGAGTCTCGTGTTCCAATTCCTGTATTATTACCTTCATTTTATCATCATCTGAGTGGACCTCCTTAGTCTTATTTAAATGTAGTACGTCTAAGGCTTTATTAAGGACCTGGCTTATTTCTTTCACTTCAGTTACATTTTTATCACTTTTCTCAACATCATGTAATATTTTCAAGTCATTCCATATAGATTCTAAGGATGATTTATCAGAATCGATACTATGTTGAAAGTCATTTTTTACCCGTTGTGATATTTTGTTCAACTCTTGCCTCAACAATAGACTGATTTCAGTCAATCGGCTCGTTTCATTTTGCAGCACTGTCTTAATATGATTAATTCTATCGTGGTTAACGTTATCTAAAATGTTAATCAATGTTTTGTTAACTCTAGAAATTGAAGCACTTATTTGTTTACTCATATCTTTCGCTGAACCACTGCGTGAAGCGGCTTTCGGCTCACCTAAAGGTAATTTATAGCCGTTGTCATTTTTTGAGTCACTCTCACCATAACAATCATCAACTGGAGGTTCTTTTACTGCACCACTAATTGCTAATACTTTTCGCACAGATAATATGGTACAATGTAATGTAGTCTTAACATCAGCAACCACATCATTTAAAAGTTTGCCAAAAGCAGTTTCTACGGATGACATTGCCCGTGTGAACTCGTCGAAGTAAGATGCATTAGCCTGTAATTATAAAACAAGCGTTGTTTTTGGTTTAAACCGCCATTGATGTTTCAAAGTATTAGATACACTAATTTCTCGTCTTCATTTTAATGACAAGTGACCAGGTAGTCGGATTACTATATTTTCATATAAGGTAATCTTATTATCAACAATAACTGTAAATTTTGACCAAAATATAGAGAAAATGCATATCTTAGCTATAGCTATAGTACTTCTAAAATAAAACAGTTGAGATAAAAACTGTATTTCTCAACTTGCACTACACAGTACGCAAAATGTCATAATGTTCGATTGAGTAGTTTAGGAGTTCGTTGCAAACAAACATCGTGCCAGAGGATTTATGAATTATGAATATGAATGTTGCCGCCAAATTAGCTATTTCAATCAGTTGGCTGCGACACGTATAAAGCTATGTTCCCATAATGCCTACAGCTTAATCTGCAGGACAATTAAATACTGTCCGGCCTACGTCGTAGGCTCTCACAGTCATTATTTAAATATCATACAATGTGTATACACTTGATTTTACGTTACTCAATATAGCTAATTTCCAAGATAAATGAAAATATTTTAATATAATATTATTATAGCATTTGAAATATTGCAATAAAATTAACAATCTAATTCCACAATCTAATAACAAATACAATACAAACTGGGAAGGCACTAAGCCATTTACTAACTAAAGAACCAATGCCAAATTCACCCACCTGCAGGATGATTAAAAGGAAAATAGCTGTAGACGACCTCATGGTGCAACTGACGTATAAATCACTCGAGTAAGTTACGCACAAGATCTACCCACTATTGTACGAGATTCGCTACTACCGAGTATTGTAAACATCACGCTGCAAATGAATTGCGAGTATCGCTTACGTCTGTTTGCTCGCCGCAGCCACGAGCTGTGGTCACACAGCTGGATCAATATTGTCATATACCGTAGTGCGGAACAAATTACCGTCAAAGACAAACGACTTGCCAAATAACAAAATATAACTTAATGATACAGTGAAATTAAACTTTTAACAAAAATATAGAAGCGCGGAAAAAACTCGAAAGCAAAAATGACCCCTATTTTCCCATATAAGGGCAATTTTTTTTTTTAATTTTTATAGGACCAACTTCGAAATATACCAATATCCAAAAAAAAAGAAGTATCAAAATCGGATTACTCTGTAAAAAAAATTACGCGGTCATATATAAAAGAAAAGGAAAACATACGCTTCGCCTTGATATCGTCTTTTTTTCGTTGGTATAAATAAAAAAAAATTGCGATGTTACATTAGACAAGTTTTATTATTTCTCAATACATATGCATAATATATAATATATATCACAATCGCTAATGTAATAATAACTCCACTCGTAATGTGCCAATAGCACACCTCTGACTTCAGTGTTGCGACCATCTATGAGAACAATCAATGAAACGAGTTTCAGCTGCAATGTGATTGAATAAAATACGTAAATACAAGATTACATTCAATTTAGGATCGTATTGACACATTCTGCAATATTGTTACAAAGTTTTGTTAACACTTAGTATTTAAATTTATTGTCAGATTAACACGCGTACCAATTACACTGACATAAAATATTTATTGCTTCATATTACTTATTGCACTTTCTTTTTGTTTAGAATAAGATTGTAAAAAAATATTCCATATAGTTAATTTTTTTTTTTGTTATTAGAATTTCTTTAATATGACGAAATAAATATGCATATTAGCTGCCCGAGGGACGTTTGATCGTATATACTGTTTAACAATTTTTGAGCAATATTAATCACATACTTGAATCACGTCCATTACACAATTCCCATATATTTTTCACGATCGCGTCTATTGCAATGTAAAACTTTGTAATCATTGTATATGTAACTTTACAAATGTGTACATTAAATGGCATTACAATATAGAAAGAGTTAAGATT
>DWDX01005047.1:0-10942 GCA_018245675.1 Agara michaeli | reverse complement strand
GGGTTTTGTTCTTTATTCATCGTCACAATGGAACAACATTTCACGAATTTATTCCTAGATTCAGTTGGCATTTTCACACGTAGTTTTTGATCAAACGATTTTGTAAATAAACGTCTTTACAACTATTCTTAACAATCCCGAATAAATTAGATTTCAGTTCCCGTGTCGTATCTATTATCACTAAGACGCCGGTTAGAATGGGAGTCTCTAGAAAATACAGACTATACAGATCACGATCGGTGCATCGATGGATATCGATAATGTGACCCTAGTGTCGGCCGCCATTACTCACCGCCAGCTAATGGTAGTTGCTCCCAGCAATCAAACTCTATTCGCGAGTGAAAACCCAATTTAGTCTCGTTTGACCCGAACCTTCGTGAGGTGTTGTAGACCTATACAACTATTGTGTAATCGGCTATTCGTTTATACGCCAGCTATGGGTATATCCAAGGTTATTGTTTTCTTTAAATCTGTTGAAATATCATAAAATCGTTCGGGTACTTCAAACGAAAATTGAATCAAATAGAGCAACCCTTACGTTTGTTGAATTTTGTTTTGCTACAGACATAACGTTGCAATCATATTTTATTGTTGTAATATTTAACACATCTTTGGATTATTAATGTTTTTTCTGTAATTCGTTTAAAATCTAAATGGATTATTTGTCCGCAAAATTGCAAATCAAACCTTTGTAAACTCAAAGAAACCGTCAGGGTCGCTTCATATTCAAATGAAAATTCAAATATTAATTGCAGTGAGAATATTGTGAATTATGTCCAAACAACTCTTAAAATAAATAATCAAATAACACTGAAAGAAAAACTTACTTCACGGATTATAAATCGTTGAAAATAAAATAACTAAAAAAAAACAGCGAAATTATTACTTTCAAAATGAATAGTAAACGATGCGAGAGTATCGAGTCGAAATAAAAAGAAACGATCAACTAATTAAACTGGTCTTTGTTTTGCATTCACAACGCGACACGAATTGAATCCGAGGCCTCTTAAACGACTGCCGCGGCGAAACGTCTTGTTTTGTATCGAGTTAGAAAACGAAGATAGCCGAATGTTTATTACAATTAAGTGGAACATTGTTTTAATATATTTATAACCGTTCACTTAGCAGCGCGCAATTAAAAACAAACGGCGTGGGGTAATCACGAAAATTTGATCGATTCGAAGCCAGAACAATGTCACCTTGAACCGATTCCGTGCTAAACCGTTCGAGCGTTGCAAAACAAGCCTCTCTCGCTCCACACCGGCCTCTACCGATCCGTCCCGATATACTTACTCTAGTACCTATCCGACTGCCGATTCGAGGCGGTAATTCAATTGTGGAATAACATGTACCTAAATGTCACACCGCCGCTAAGGAAACAGTTGCATCGAGATAGCCGCCAGTTTCGAGACGTTACGCAAAGATAGCGTCCCATAACAATCCGTCCACTGCCCGTGTCGGTGCTCCGTTCTGTTAAGCAACTGTTGCATTATTTACATATACACTCTTACTTTTTGTTCTATTGATGTTTAGTTTATCGACGTTGGGCAATGTTTCCTTTCGCTTCGTACGATCACTTGGTGGCGTTCAAATTGGACGCCCTTGTTCGGTGGCGAAATATGTATTACGAATCGATGTGCGATCAATTAATCGTGATTTGTTTAACAACTGGTTGTTTTTTGTTACAGGTAAGCGGTCGGAAGTTACCAGAAGCTATTGCGATGTGCGTCAACGGATACCTAATGTGAGACTATGTGCCAGACGGCCATCGCGGGTGTCAGAGAAACATTGCAGGTTCGTTAGGCATTCACGGAGGGCGCGAGTGTGACGGCATCAGTATGCGCCCGCGCACTCCACGGACGCGATTTGACGAATGAATCACTCCCGTTTTCTTCGTACGCGCCGTTCCCTCGTTCACGTGACGTCACGATTTCGGTGTCGCACGCGCCTCGCTCACGAAATTAAATTACGTTAATCTGTTTACATTTCCGTTTCGCATAATTATATCTTGTGTGGCGGCGTAGCGCCGGAGATTTATTTTCGTTCGCCTCGTAGCTCAATCACCGCTCTTGATTCACGTTCGACTTACTCTTACTCATTTCTAAGTGTCCATTTGTATGTCATACAAATTTGTAATTATGAACTGTTGCATCTTTATATTTGCTACATCAATACTCCTTTTCTATGATTGTCGAAGTTCGCTTCGTTTCTTCATCGGATATAGTTTCCAATTGCCTGTTTACCACTTGTTAAAAGATTTCATAACATTGATCAATAACATTCGTTACTACCTAAACTCTAGCTCCTAATTAGCATAACCTTTGATACACGAAGGCTAGTGTATGACTCACCGAAGTAAACTCATCGATGTCTTCGTACAATGTGAGATTTATCAAAGCACGTGTCTCATCTATAATACTGAAATACTGACTCATGTGTAGTTTACCGTTGTCTTATGTCTCCTACCACATTTGGCAATAGTGTTTAAAAGATTCTTTGATCTATTATCACTCATTGAAGTAACTCTTACTACTAATATACATAGATCTTAATGTAATTAAATGGCAGGTTCGTTCATCTAAATTTTTTCGAGTAATTCAATACCAAAACATTTCTGAATAATATAATTATCAGTGTATTAATTTTATACGTGACTTTTTGTTTTCGAACTATCTCACAACTGCCTTCGTGTGGAATTTTAGTATTTTAAAAGTAACACATATATACGCAGCGATGAAACAACAGCAGCCGTCGGAAAGTACGAGGCTATCGCGTGAGTAGCAAGCGAATAGTAGTAACCTTAACGTTCAATCTGTGCAACTGCGACAGGAACCATTTAGCTTCGACCATCTTTTATGACGATCGCTTTCGCAAGGAGCAAAATAAATCGCTTATAAATATCGCGGAACAATGGAGATGCCGATTGCGACGCCTCGGAACTGGCTCAGTTTTATTGTTATCACAGCGTATATGTCAAGGTGGCCGTACCGTTCCGAGAGCTGGAATGCAACATTGTCCTACAATGTTTAGGCATGCGCGTGGCTGGCGCCGATAGCATCCGACCGATTCGAGTCCAGATATGCGCCGTATTGAACGGGCCCGCGCTATCGTTATGCAAACTTACGACTACGCGGTACACACCGCACCGGTATCGCTCGCGAGCGATCGACGCACGCAGAAAAACGGCCCACGGACAGACGCGATGTGAAATCGAGACGAAGTAGCGGTCCTACCGCAGGGCACCGTCAAGTAGGCCACCGATTACAGCGTTTCCTCAAAGTTATTAGCCGTCGACAAAGGCCGCGGTTTGTGGTGATCGCGCGGCCGGCCGCCGGCTACACACTTTTCCATCGTGAAACGTACCCACCGGTCGGGCCCGTTTCACAGCGTTCGTGTTACACATCCGCGGTCGCAGCTCGCACACGAAACGGACACCGTAACGCGATACAGTCTTCCGAAGCGGCTCTCTCCTTTTACCGGGCAGATGGAAATGCAGAGCGGAACGCTTCCTAGTGTGCGGCACTGACTCCTGCGGATTGGTTGCGCCGGAGTTTCGTTTCTATTGTGTACGGCGGCGAGTGTGTCGCGATTCGGTCGTGTTGCAGTTCAGGGGGCAGCCGCCGTCACGGCGCCGGCCTCTCACAATGGAAGCGAGAGTTGGCTCCCGTGTGTTTGGCTTCCGCAGATAGCTATCGAACTCGCTCTCTTACTATCATTGATACACGACTTCCGAGGTACGAGCGGACCGGACCCTCGATGCAATTCCATTGTGACACAATTTAATTACTATCCGTCCACC
Organism: Agara michaeli; assembly: GCA_018245675.1. Lineage (NCBI taxonomy): Eukaryota > Metazoa > Arthropoda > Insecta > Lepidoptera > Hesperiidae > Agara > Agara michaeli. The sequence goes on along the minus strand of DWDX01005047.1, from coordinate 7,143 downwards.
GTCGAAATCCGTCCATCATTGGATTACGTAACTATAAATTAATATAGAAGCTAATAACGAGGAGTGCCGTAACCGTGCCGCAACATTAATTAATTATTATGTACTTGTCAACGTTCACAATGACCATAAGTGCAATAAGTGAAGAGGTAAGATACACTGCCGGCGATATTGTTATGATTTTAACCGGTTTTATTAATGATGCGCAGATACATACATGTAGTTCTATTAGAAGCAAATTTTCAGTAATCAATATTAAGTAGAAAACTTCTTCTTTTTGTTCTTTCTTCTTCGATCTTTGCCTCTTGTGCACTGTGATTGATTTCCTTCCGCCGTATTATCTTTGCTTTATTGCAATTTAAACTTGGTTATGAAATTCTTGTGTAAAGAATTATTAAAACCATATGCAATGATCAATGTCGCCAATATCTACAGAACGACGATCGTAAATGTAGCGATGCAGCTTTGGGATCAACTATGTCATTGTTATCTTCAATCTTGCGCTTTCATAATGTTTACGGTGTACATACATACATACATACATACATACATGCGCGTAATTTGGCTCTTTGAATTCATCCTCGTTTCCACCGCCCACCGCATGTTCGCCGCGTGCATTTGGATGATCGTTCCCATGTTTGGACTCCTAAACGAACGTGTTTTGTCGAACGAAGAGGACACGTACCTTTCGTGGGTGAGCAGTAACCTCGATTATGCCAATTTTTGCAGGAAAACAATGGTCGTTAAGCACGTGAGGATCGCATTAATTTATGTAGATGAGTTATCTTGGTTCGGTATGCCCGTTGTTAATTTATTATTCAATTATAATTAGTCTTACACAAGAAAACAGTGAGATAAAATGATTTAACACTTTATGAGAGGATGTTACTTCAGAGATACCCGGTAAGATCGTATCCGTTCATCTCGTTGTTGATATAAATATGTATATGTACATAGTTAACGTTTGTTGCTAAAAGTTTAATTAAAGTCGGTAGTAAATAAAACCTGTTTATAGTACATTAAAGTGGCTCGCCGACCACCCTGACAGCATTTACAACCGCGCTTGGGACCATTTATCGATCTCCTTACAGACACCCATATAACAGCTGACTGGCATTCGCCATTTAAGTAGACAACCACTGATGAAAATGGAGGCTTAGTAACGGACAGCCGGCCGTGTGGTGCTGGCGTTGACACGAACAAAGTTGGACTCCCTTGCCGAGTCTAACGTTAGTTAGCCCTAGACTATTTGCTTTTGTTGAAATTGTCTAAGTGCGCATATGTGGGGTGCGCTTTAACATGAAATAGCAGAAAGTAAGCAGAATTTAAAGCTTTAACTATATCCCTTAAAGGGCACAACGTGACTATAAATCTTGATTATTAAGTTTTCGTTTGGCCCTTTGCAATAGTTTGATGTGCCTTTGTGTTCCTCGCAAGACACACGTGTACTAATTCCTCTCGAGTCACTTAATCTTCTTTTGTTCTGCGACTCGACAGAAAACACTACAATACCCGGCGGCCGTCTCTCATACAGAATCTCGGTGAATTTACAACGTTGTCAGTGAGTTCCGTTGCCCACCACTTGCATCACTAAATCTTTACAACGAACACAATGGGGCCGAGTGGCCGGCGATTATTTCCAAGTGTCGGATATTTGCATGAGTTTTGACCCCCTAACACGGGCGCATTGTTTCCCTCAATTTGAATAGCTAATAATAAATGAGCCTTCAGCGGGTTTCGTAAGTGGAACGAACGCGGTAAGGCCCCCCGATCTTTAGAAATGTTTACCTGATATTTGCGGTTGTTGGACGGTTTCTCCTATGATTTATAGTTGTTGTAGGAAATTTGTGGGGCAGGTAGCGGAAGCTTTATTAGTTAGGCCCTATTCAGGTCAGGTACGTTCGATAGCGCGCTCGATCTGTTGCCATAATAACCGTTTGCAATTTCTCATCTTTTGTTGAGCGTTGTTGAGTTTTGTTACGTTTCCGCGGCAGTAGTTGTGTTCAGTCCCCAAAAGTGGAATAGAAATATACTACCGATTGGAAATTGAAAACAATAACCTCGTCAATTGAACGCATTGAGCTCTATGAAGCGGCGCTCGTTGGTCCCACAATGCGTGTACAAAACGAACGCAGCCAGTAGGGAGTGCACTGTCAGTGACCCTCGGTGCCGCGGTCCGATGCCCATTAATTATTCTATTACAGCAATGGCATCAGTGATCGGTGCGCGCGCGCACGCCTTTGATCCGAGCGTGCTCTTCAATTCAGTATATTAGCCGTCATAAGAATCAGTAAAGGATGCTGCGATTCGTGCTTGAATACGTTCACTATCTAAAAATGCGTGTATCATTATAATACATAGAATCCAGCCGCTTAATTCAACTTCGTTTTACGTACAAACTTTGATCGTGTTGATCTATACGAATGACTCTAAACATAGAAACTTTCTCATTTTCAATACTCAAGTCCAAATCCGAGTCGTCCTAAGATGGCCATCGCTGCTTCAGTGTTTTGAGCGAACAATCCGAGTTCCGTATCTCTCGCGTTTACGATTCCGATATTCATGTTAATGTGCTCTTGTTTGGCGCAACGATACAAGCACTAATGACCGCGGTCCGGCTCGTGACCCCTCGTATTCCCTATTAGAGTGAAATGGCACTTTCGTGATCTGCGTGTTGCGTCTGCGCGTGCCCGCTCACCTCCCCCTTGCTGCACAACATCCCTCCCCCGCGCTTCTCTTCTCCGTCTCCGATTCCCTCTTCCAATTCAGCTAAGTGGCCGTTGATGAATGAGGGTTCGCATTGAATTGATGGCCTAATAGATCTATTTACATGAGATACCGTGAAACGGTCTTATCGTTCTTGCGCCGAGGCAATTTGTTATGTTATTAGATGCTTTAGTCTAATCTAGTTTTAAGTGCTCCCCGATTTGAGCGGCGATGCTTGCTATTACTCTTGATATTCAGTTATAATATGGGATAGTGTGATTTGGCCTACTTTATTACTATATTATTATTGCATTTAGGTATACGAGAGTATCTTTCCAGTTACGTATACGAGATCAGTTGTCACGGTATGATTTGTAGATAAAATTTAGTCGTCGGAATACCAATGTGTGTTTGTTGTGTGTTAAGTATCACGGTGATACCGCTGCAACTGAATGTCTCTCACCTACTTCCACAATATGAAAATATTCCTTTGAAAACTCGCGAAACAAAATATCAAACAAAGATAAGGAATGTACAACTCTCACAGAGCGTGTATAATCGGTAATGACCATAAATTTCTTTACATCATTACGTATTCAGGTTAATATGTCGTACTTCATTAGCGTTGCGTTGTGTTTAGTTTGGTACCGCTATGAACGAAATTATTATTGGAGTGTACTGTACATACGACACGAGAATCCCTCGCCGCACGTGTCTATGTTTTTTACAGAATCGAGCCAGTTTCGGTTGGCGCGCAGCGACTTAACGGTGTTAGGGATCAGCCGATGCCGCAATTAACATCGACGACCCGCGGTTCCGTTACGAGTTAATTGGCGCGGTACAATGATCGCACTATCGTGTATGTCCGGCATCACCTCAGTGGGACGTTGGCCTTAGCCGATAGACGTGTAGTAGATAGATCGACTCTTAATTGTCTTAATGGATCGCATCCTCCGCCGTGGCGCCGGCGCGTGCATTGTTGTACTGCGACTCGCCGTTGCAACTGCAGCTCGGCGGGCTCGTGGTGCAATTACATGGATTTTTGTTCCTTATCAAACCTTTTAATGTATCCTAATATTGTACAGAGGTATATTTTGTTTGTTCGTTTGTAGACGTGCTTCGTAACTACAGAAACGATTCTATTCTTGATGAACATAAGCTATTTTCTATTCAGAATGGAATACTAAAATAAGAATGTTTTCATTCAAAGCGACTGAAACAAACAAAAATAATGAAAATACGAGGTACACATCTATGTATATGTAGCTATTTTGCTAGTAAAATACATATATTCAAGTTAATATTTTTTTTAGCTAGTAGTGACTTCGATGGTCGCTCGTGATTACCGCCTGTTAGCTGGAGAGCAATAAACTCGCGTTTAGCGGCTCGGCCTCACTAATTAGTTACATTAGGTGTCTGATGCCATTCTGAATGGAAAATTACTAGGTAATAATCAACCATCTGATGAACAATCGCTTTTTCCTCCATTCAAGATTTCAAAGCCGGTTAACGTAACTACGTCACTGTCTCTGTGCCGGGCTGCCGGCGTCGCCTCTCGAGGCCCAATTTCCATTATCGTGAAACAATCAAATATAATAATAGCGTACCGGTCTCGATACACTTTTCCCTTCAGCTATCCAACAAAACGAAACCGAACCGATTGGCACTCTTCGAATCGCCACTAATGACGTGATTGGTGCAGTCGCTAATCCAGATACATTATTACTGTCGAAATTATTATTTCAAACTGTATCAGGTCGGGGACATCTGCCGTTCTCACGCAAGGACGATAGTTCAAAATTTTTCAATGCTTTCATTTGCAGCTTGGCAAGTTGCTGTTTTTTGGTTTGTCAGCAACAGATTTTTTTTGTTGTTGAAAATATCGTCTTATTACATCATGTTGTGTTTACATGCCATCCGTGATGTAACTGTCCGTCGTGTAACTCTCTAATCCCGAATATATCCAAACAAACAGTAAATGTATTTAGCTAGTGTACGTGGCAGCTTAACTTCAATGAGTTGTATAATCTCGTAGCGTACCGTTTAAAATTCTATTGATAGATAAAAATAGATAGATTGTAACGTTGCGACCGGTGAATGTCTACATGGAGTGGACCGACGCTGATGTAATTTATGTCGACAGGATAATATAAAACGGTGCTGCGGCTATCTGATAAAGCGGTAAAATGTCAAGTCGGTTCCTACCGGGCGTACCTGTCCCTGCAGTGAAGGTACCGCGCACAATGGAATATTTCGTCCGCTATTAAATTAGAATACAATTACAAGGTCGCCGCGAACCAATTCTCCGTTTCGAATGTCATTCGTGCCGTAACGATTGAAAATATCGGATAATCGACGCGGTGTTATTGCTTTTCGATTTTGTGTTTCCAACGTTCGCAATACGATCACTATTGCCATTCGGTCGATCGATGTCGTGTGATTCTTTTGTATCATTTCACATTCGGTCACTGGTGCCTTTGCGATTGTGATTCTTGGATTTTTGGCAACAACTCGTTCGGACAAGTGCAATTGTAACGACTTCTCCGTTATTTATTTGTACAGGTTTGTCGCGATGCTCGGAACTGTCACGCCATCGAACGGCGCCGATTGATGTCAATGCGTCCTGGACGCGACCAGCTTCTTCTTCCTTATTTCGACGCGAACTTGCGGAGGAGCAACGAGATTAGCACAGTTATGTCCCGCACTCGGACGGACGGACGGCGAGTTGAGTGACTGGCGGACCCGCTGCGCGACACGACACCGCACGCCACTCACGCTCGTAATTAGGCGTGTCAATGTCGACCGTGGTGCGGCGTGTTCTTCGCGTGTCTGCGCGCCTGGTACACTATGTACGGCTTGCCACGTGAAAAACCAGTCGGTCCTTTGAGCCATGTACACAATTATTTTTCTCTTGCGCCTTTATTAAACATTGATTGTAGGCGAATGTTTCATAGTAACGTCAAACAATTTAATGTCATCTTATCAGCACCTCGTTGAATTGTTTCGAGTGTGGAAACGACCCGGCCCCCCCTAGCGTCGTCCTACGCACGCAACGCTTTGTCGCAATTAAGCTGTTGCGTGTCTGCATTCTATTTATTACTAAATATCTTCTTTTTATATTTCACTCTCAACAGTAACCTGTAGCTGTTATAGATTTTAAATGTTTTCATTTTAGAATAACGGTCAACGAATTCTCAAGCGTTGTACGAGTGCCTACATCACTCGATATTGCTATCGAGATTGTCTTTGCCAATGGTTGTGTCTATATGCAGCCGACAACAGGTTTCGTCTACATTGTTAACGACAGCAACAAACTGTATTAATATATTTATTCTTTTTAAATAGTAAGTACACGTTTATAATATATTTCTTTAAAAAGTTTTTTTGTTTAATAGTCAGTTATTAACTAATAGAATTAATTTATAATCGATCTCATCCACTGCATTCGACTGTTTATCGACGTTATCTGTTTATTTGTTCTTGGGAAACATACAATTTTCAATACATTAATTATTGTAACAGAAACATTTTAAAAATACAGCAAAATTTCCACTAATATCTCGTGCAGTGATAAAGAAAGATGTGTTAGTTAGTAAGGTTTGTTAGGAGATAGTTACAAACGTCTTAATATATACTTTTAACGATGTCGGCTATCCATTAAGGTTGTCCACACGTTATTATCCAGTGCCCGGGCCGCTATAAAACGGTGTCCGGCCGTTACGCTAATTTTTGTTTCTACTGTCGTAAAATGCAAATGGCTCGTACCGATCGCCCGTTCCACTGACATCGATCTCCGGTGCCACGGTGTCAAGAGCGCGCTCATGCAGCTCTTCCGAATTCGACCCGCTCGCGCCGGAACGTCGCAACTCCGTCCGGTGCCGTTCGAAATTCGACTCTAGTGCGAAGTCATTACGTCACATATCCAATTGGAGCCGGTCGAGTTATTATCATTCGCTATAATGATTATCTCATAAAAGTTATTACTCGCGTTGAGGATGTTATAATTGCCGCTTCTCACAAGCCGCGCCCCTTTTCTCTGAACGGTTGGACGGCGCGAATGCGATTGCTACTGGCACTGTGGGTAAAATATGACAAGTAGTTAAATATTGAAACGGCCCTCGTTTTAACTCGGCCGTTAATTAAGCGAACGTGTCGTGTCTGCGATGTAAGTGAACGAATTGCCATTAGACGTCGTGTCAATTTTTATTGAATCAAAAATGGTTTTGATAGATCCACGCTGATATTATAAAGAGGAAAACTTTGTTTGTATGTTTGTTTGTAATGAATAGGGCTCAAAAGCTACTGGACCGATTTTAAAAATTCTTTCACCATTCGAAAGCTACATTATCCACGAGTAACATAGTAGGCTATATTTTATTTTGGATTTTTACGAATTTCTACCTCTAAAGGGAATTGCGGCGACGGGGGCGGGACGAAGTC
>DWDX01005046.1:0-10942 GCA_018245675.1 Agara michaeli | reverse complement strand
CCATTTATTGAGGAAGGCTATAGGCTATATAACATCACGCTACGACTAATAGGAGTGGAGCAGCAATGAAAAATGTTCTTTTTTGAGAGCTTTCCTTCAATAAATAAATTATTTTGTTACACTTGAACACGCGGGCGAAGCCGGGGTTAACAACTAGTTATGAATAATACCTAAAACTGTTCTATTTAATTTTTTTCTCAATATTCCCGAGGTTTTACTATTTTGCTTGTTAATATACAAATAGAAAAATAGATACAATAAAAAACACACACAAATACGTAAAAAGTGTACATTTTCTGTAAGTAAATATATTGAAGCATACTTCATTTTAAACATATTTGAAAATAATCTCAACCATCTGAATAACCTATCATATTAATATTCTGGAACAACATAATTCCCCTTCCATCCGATTCCATATTAGCCAGAGCTGAATGGTAACCATAAATTGATAAACTTACATACAATTCTACATACTTATAACAACAATAGATCCAGACAAAACATTAGTTCCAAACACGGTCATTATTGTCAAATAATACAATATACAGTACATATCTTAATTACGTGTGCCACGTTTTGCGTTTCATTGTATAATATATAAAAGTTTTTCTGAAGTGGAATCGGAAAATATATTTTCGCGTGGCGTCACTGCAAAAAGCTTCGAGCAAAGCGGATACGGATACCCTGATGGATGTCCGGACGGATAACGGATCTCGAGAATAACCAGAAAACACCATTTGTAACTGTGCCCCAAGTAGCCCGTTTGTTATCATTATACCGCTATTTATGGGCAAGTATCATTTAATGCAAGCAGTGTCAGCGGTTTGTAATTCGGCCTCCCACTCCGAAGGGTTTGGGTTCGATCCCGGCACGCACGTCGGACTTGTTACGTGCGTTTTATAACTAAAATTTAAATATAATTGTCATTGTAAAAAGGTCGGCTTAGCATCCACTGCGTTTATTAACAGAAATATAGTTGAAAAACGGTACAATGAAGTGTGTTTATTATGTTCGTGCATGGTCTCCGAATCGCTGGGTCTAACTAAGTTTTTCAATGTCATATTCTTTGTGAAACAATGCAGTGTCTATTTTGGCTTCGAACAAAGCGAACCTCCACGACACTCCAATTTATTTCTTTGAATCCGACTGCAAATTATAATACCGTACTGTTCTACACCCCGGTAGGCTGTATTTCGCATTCGTTTCTCGTAAATTGGCATTTAGCTGACGCTAAGTGAAATAGTTGCGCCCTCGGGATGACAGGTGTAAATGTTACCTTTGTATACTTTGAAACTGGTTTATTGTGTAATATCTGACAACTCTAAATATAGATACATGTGTGATTAGTTTTGTTTCCGTCTCTTCGTCCAGTTGAAAAAGTATATAAAAATTCGCTTGTAGGACTTATAGCGCGTAGTACGTACGTAGGATCAAAAAATCATTTAATTCGTATGACGTAATTTATGAATGGCCCTAAAGAGAAAGACGCGATGAGTTTCAAAATGCTTTTTCATTCAATCTATATAATCTGATATTAGGTCGAAACAAAAAGAACCTTACGGATAAAGTCAACCTTTGGGTAATTAACCCGTTCACCGCTCCTGAATAGTTTATATGTATACGGCCTTTCTCTGTAATCATCTCTCTCGTAACCCTCATCATGATCTGGCGTGGTCGTTTTGACCAGTCATTTAAAAAGCATGAGATTAAAGAGTATTACATATTGTTATTTCATATTATTTTTTATTACGACAAAGCAGATATACAATGCGAGTGTTGATGGATGGATGTAAGCGCCGAGGGAGACCTAGACTGTCCTATCTCGACCGAATAGGTCAGACACTGGCCGACGGTGGAGTCAAGAGTCTCCGAAACCGGCGTGCATCCATGAAGAGAGTTATGAATGTAGACGAAGCGCGTCAGGTTTGTGAGCACATTGATATTTGGCACTCGGTGAGCCCTGCCTACCTCGTTCAGGACCTGGCGTGATGATATAATCATATTTATTATGAAATATTGTAGGGTACGTTTTATACTAAGTGTTTTATTTTTTTTTGTTTATTTACTCTTTATTGTAACCTAGAACATTACAAAGGGCGGACATAATGCCAAATGCCAAATGGCAAAATACAAATGGTGTTTAGTAGCGACTATGAAAATTTTATTTAGCACTATGTAACCACACCACCTGGCTCTAAACAGGGCTGGCTACATCCGAACACTCCGCGTAATTAACCCATAAAGCGTAGTGAATAGTTTATTTGCTCGCGTACCCTTTATCAGTTGTTGTGTTGACCCTCATCATGGACACCTTTTCAGCGGCTTTAGTGAGCTTGACACCCACATACAATACACGGCGTTCTCGCAATGATCAAGCCACCGAACCCCAGTCATAAAGTATTATACACGAATGCCAGTTAACATGTATACCAGAAACGAGCATATCTGTCGGGCCGGTAACAACGCATGTAACTACAACTACGGCGGATACTAAAGAATACTAACTGCTGTTATATAATAGTAACAGGGGTCAATTCTACACACGGCTATCCGATTCCCAATTAGGCAATTGAATGCCTGTGTTACGGTAACCGGACGGCTGATAAACTTACATATATACAAACGATATAATAGTTATATAGATATTTTTATTACGACCAGACACAGAACAAAGTTTGTTCTAAAGCGGTTACTTTAATATTACAAACAGACACTCCAATTTTATTTATTTGTATAGATAATCATATACATAATGCGATATTGCTCGCGGATCCCGGCATCCGTTTGGCGGGATATTACAAACGACGCCGTTGACCTCCGATTGACCGTTACTGGCCAATTTTCGTGGCCGCTCTCGTTCTTCGGCGGGCATGTTAAATATCCGGCTTACGCCGTTATCGTTAGATTGCAGTCGTTAAACGTTGTCGGAGGCGTTAGGGTTATTGATAACCATTCCATGAATGTTTGACCACTTAACCACGCCCCCTATTCATTGTCATTGGACGTTCGTAGATGCTTTCGATGTAATCACCCATGCGGTGGCGATACGAGGCTATTGACCGTCCTAATTATGTCTTACGATTCACCAGTTTTACATAATAAATTAACATTTAATTACTTGTTATAACATACTTGTACATTAACATACTTGTAATACAGACACAATGGATGTACGCTGAAAGGAAAATATAACAAGTACACCCCCGTTCTCTAAGTAAAAACATTATGTAATCATTTCACGGAGACCCATATGATAATGTGTAATACAATATCGTCGATACAATAACAGATCGCGTAACGCGAAATGAACTTTATGCGAATAATTCATGGTTCATTTTACAATGGAAACTTTGTGAGGTGTTACGCCCAAATCGTGCTCGGTGCGATGCGATGAGTCATGTGTGAAAGTCATGATTGATGAGCGTCAGAATGAGTTTTATGTTAGTGAATTCGATACGCGAGATGTTTAGGTTTATGGATTAAGAGCTTCGAAATAGCGAACTACAATAGACGCGAGGTGGAAGATTCGGACAATGGTCAAGCTGTAAATAAATATCATGGTTAAGTATACAATATATGTTCCATGTGACCTAGAATTTATAACAAATTACTAGCCTCAACAAAAGCTACAGTATTTAAAAAGTACTTAACAAAAATGCCTATCAATATGTAGTCGAATACTTAGAATAAAAAACCCAAATGATGCTAAAAAACATTTTTAAAAACAAACTTTTAGTCCCCCGTTTTGTTTCTCGTGTTCTTCTTAGACAACCCTTACATTTGATATCCATATCATGGGATTGCATCCGTCATCTTGCGGCGTCCGCGTGGAGACGGAATGACGTCATTAAGCTAATGATATATTGTCATCCAAAGCGAATGTGTAGCAATATTTCAGATCTATTGGTTGGGGTTATCTTTTTTAAAATTCAGTTGCAAGATTTTACCTTCCCACGGCTAACGAACTGACAAGACAAGTTAAATAAAGGCTCGCAATAAAAAGTGTGTCGCACACTTCTTATAACCAATGATATAAAAGAGGTCCATGACTTTTTGTTCTTTGGGTATTTTCCCCTGTGCAAATTGCACTAGACACGATGCACAGAGTAAATAAAAATCCGTCACAAAAGAAATATTGTCGCGGACAAGTAAAAACTGAAATAAATCGTTGTTATATATACTTGTAAAGTGCACTTTGATACGGAAGAACCCGTAAGTGTCTCACATAAATTACTAACATAATTCTAGAACATTCTCGATAAAGTACACGCCATGTTCTAAGCTGCACCGCCATTAGTTCTAGTTGCCGCGCGCTGCACACCGCGCGGTAAATGTGATTTATACATCGTGTAATGGAAACAGAATGTTTTACTTACCTGCCAGCCCTGGGGCTGAATAACAGCATAATTTTGAAACGGCGTAGGTAGAGCATTGTGTCTCCATTTCGTACGCGGGGGAAATTGAACTGAGCACAATGAGACAGTTTGATGAGATGCCACATATTCCTACAGTCCTATTACCGGTTGATAGATACTAAATAATAATCTTGTTAGTAACTAACCATACTCACTATTAGTCCTGTTGTTTTAGTTGCAGATACCCATGTTGAGTAATAGCTACTCAGGAACGTTAATAATAATGGCTTTTTGTTACTTAGCGTAATTGGCTAGCACCGTTGAACATTGGTGCTTACGTAACATCACGCCCGTAATCCCCTAAGGGGTAGGCAGAGGAGTGTAGTACACACCCACATTTCACCGGTTACGTTTAAGTCCCACACTGGAATAGGTGGTGAGCCTATTGCCATGCACCGGGCACACATCCAGACTCTGAGTCACTACTAGAAATTATAAATTGGAAAAATCCAGCAGTACCCAGCCCGGGATTCGAACCCAGGACCTCCTGATCGGCAGTCGCGCTAGCAACCGCCCAACCAACGAGGCAGTCAAACTTTTATTAACTTAGATAAACAGGCAATTCAGTTCGAAGGACGATTAGAGTGCGCTGGGAAACTATTTTGAAGTAGTAGTAGTAAATATTATTACTTACGCGAACTCTCGCTTCGGTGAGATTGGTCCACATGGCGATTTCCTCTCTAGTGGACATGTCCGGGTAGCGGTTCCTCGCGAACGTCGCCTCGAGCTCTTGGAGCTGTTGGCTCGTGAAGTGCGTCCTCTGGCGTCGTTGTCGCTTGTTCTTCTTGTCGCCCTTGTCGTCCATCGAGGGCTCGTCGGGGCCGATGCCCGGCGTTGTCGACTCCGTCTTTATCGTTGGCTCGGAATTTAACTGACGATTGTCTGAAACAAAAAAAAATACTGATATTGGAACACTTAGTTGCGATGTTGTTTTCGCGTGATGGCTGTTCAATAGATATAGAAAAGTATTAATTGGGCTTAGAGTAAAATTTGCTATTTCACCCTTTTAAGTTCTCCTCTATTGTATACGAATCTACTCTTATAATGAAAAGATTCTATTTATTTATTTTAACTCTTATTTCAGTTAATAATTGTTCATTTGAAGCAATTAAATTTTAATGCGAAACATGAATTAGGATTAGAAATGCTCGTACTGGATATGCGGTACTATTATATCTTAAGATTATTTACGTATCAATCAGTAACATAAGTGTGTTTTCGTCTATCTAAAACCTTACATGTTCATAACGGTTCAGCATTAGTTTTATGTTTGCAGTGGCGGGGATTTTGACTGAAACCGATATTTAGTTGATTGCGAGCGATCCCCCTTATCAGCGACGTATTGATGTAATCGTGTATCTCGTGTCCCCCCCGCGGTGACACGGTTTCGAGGTTTTTAGGGACGTGTTTATTTTGGTAGCCATCGCTCGCACTGTGCAAACTCGCAAACGAAACACGTCCAGTACGGAACCCAGTAATATCTCATCTAAATTACACTGTTGTAGAAGATGCTGTCTGATCACACTGTGTAGCGTTGTAATAACTTGATTTGATTCTTGATTTGTATTACGTTACATCCAATTCAAGGGATTCGTTGGGATATCGTGTGGAAGTACATGATATATGTATATGAAATATAACCTCATATATATCATAATTATACATGTTTAGAATAATATAAATAGGTCACGAAAATAGGTGTACATTTCATGTTAAAGGTAAATAAAAACTTGAGGTTACGACAAATAGATTGTGAAATGCTTAACGTTGCGTCTTATAGCCTGTTTATTGCCTCGTTATACAAAAATAAGTGTCACAAAAAATAGAATTTATCGCTCTACACGTAAATTATGCGCGTAACGTATGGAGATTATTGAGCACAACGAATTCACAGCATCTCGTAAAAGCGTCCGATGCGTACATGTAATCCGAGGCATTAGTTGCTACCAGTTGTCGAGATTCGACATTTTTTATTTGTATGCATCTCAAGGTTACACCCCGTATTTTGTTTAATATTCTATTAGCGCAATCTTTTATTGATAATAAGGTTTGCATAAAAATTCTAAATGGAACGATAAAATATGCTATTATCGAAGGATTTGGCAGTTCGTTAGCTTTGAAAATTTTAATAAGTTTCGCTGTTAACAGTAAATTGTATTTGTTTAATATATTTTTAGTAATATTCTCCTTTAAAGCAAACAGAAAGCCTTCTCGAGAGTGTATACTGTAAAATTACAAATGAATAATTATGTTTAAATTCACACGTCGATTCGTAGATTGCAGCAAATCCAAAAGTAGGCAGATAAACGTTTTAACATCGGGAAGTTGAGTTAGGAATGTCAGAAAAACTCACTCGAGGATCATGCGAGGCTTAATAATTCATTCTAACAATAGTACAAAGTGCGAATATCGTTGGAGGCGTTTTGATACTGCAGATAACGTTCATTTTTATCACAGAGCCACATGCCTTCATTTGTAAATTTATTTATTACATCGGATTAATGCTAACCAATTTTATCATAGATAAAATAAAAATATTACATTACAATAACACTCGCCAGGATTCCCTGGGAATCTATGACGTAGTCGTCATTGACCGCTCAAGTAAGTACGTGAACACGTAGACTTGGAACCGTTCGAATTGGAACGGTCAGTACTTACACTAAAACTATCATTTATGTGTCCGGAACAGAATTTATCATTTAAGTATGTTTCCGCAGTCGGAGCTGGGATACAGTGATGTTATTAAAGTGCAGGACGGATTGCCTAATTAAGGGAATTAAGTAACTTTTATTTTAATAATAGATGATCCAATGTAAGGGAACTTCGCCTTTATGAACTTCGACTGTAAGCCTTTACGACACTTAACAAATTGTAAAAACCTCTTTAAGTTTCTTTGATTCGCGCGCGAACGTAAATAAATTATTTTATATCTCATTCTTTTTAACCGACTTCAGAAAAAAGAGGAGGTTCTCAATTCGTCTGTATTTTTTCTCTTTTGCAGCTTGAATATATTTTTTTTAGGTAGTTTATTTCTGTTACTTTTAAAAAACTGGTCGGTAAGTACCTATATCGTATTTGTTAAGCGCCGTTTCATCACCAAATCGATAATTCCCGAAGTAAAATTGTTTTAAGAGAATTCGTTTACCTACGATATTTCAGTATGAAGTTGCGTTAAACTTTATTGTTAGGTACAAAAATCACACAAATAGGCGTGTCCCAGTGTGACCGCCGGATTGTGATTGATATCGCGTTAATTTCGACAACTATATTAAAGCGATCAATCTGTAGCTAGTACTCATTCGCGTAATGAACAAGGCGGGATTAGGGCCTAAACGACCGGTCTCCGTGTCCACGACTTTCTGGCTTTTGCAACAGCAAGTCCCGAACGAATTAAATATGTCAATAAACTCACAGAAGAAACAAACGAGTATAAAAACAAAACAGTTATTTGACATTCGAAGATTTTACAGAATTGTTAAATCCGTTCACACTTTACTATTCACGGTGTACACATTTCAGATATTAAAATTAACATTGTTCATGGTTAAAAATTAAATATCAATTATGTTAGATATTCAAATTAATTTATTGGGCATTAATTTATCGGCTTACATCGGCGCGGTGCGCGCAGATACAGGCAAGCGAGTGACTCGTTAACGGTGAGACAAGTCCTCGGGCGGCAGCGAACTACCGCTCGCATTCACTCCAACGATTACAGCTCGATGTGTCGATATCGCGCGATACCGCCGATAGCGGTTATCGGCGATACGCTTTGTGAGCCCGCCGACCCATCCATCATACGGAACAACCTTTGCGTTCGGCCGACACGACACAAGCGTAGGTAAATAGATCGGTTAACATGTGTTAACGATATCGGTACACGGTGCCACTTCACGTACGACACTCGTACAGATAACCGTAACAGCGTCGCCTTAAGGCGCTGCGGGTGTTTCTATATTTCTTTTTAATTTTAATGACGGATATTAAGAGCAAATGACTTAGTTTTGTGGCGGACTGTTGAGAGGCACATCTAACAGTGCAAGGACTGAGGACCGAGGACCGAGGAGGGAATGACGATGTTATAGTTCTAATTGTGTTACTTACAATTTGTACGTATAGGCAATATATTGATTGAACTAATAATTCTGTAAAACCTCGAAATGAGGGTATATTACAAGATTATCATTTACTATACTTATTGTACTAAGTTGAACTTGATTTAACAACAGCTTCAACTTAATCCACTGATTTGATCTCGTGGTCAAGCTTATAAGCCTCGTAATAATCATAGTTCAAACTAGCCCTTGTATATTTTAAGTCGACAGACCACTATAACGAAAAAATTTGAACTCATCAGCACAATTAGTCACCAGACTGGTTCTTCCTAATGCAATCTTGAAATACCATCTTAATGTTTTATAATTGATCTTATAAAAAAAGATCAGTAAACTACGATATAAAAAATGTATATAATGTATATATACTAAGTATACTACTATCGTATACTAGTATGCTAGCGTCGCGGATATTGAAGCGCGTGCGTATGCGCAGAACCTTAATACATTTTTCAATGTAGTTATGTAACTCCTTGTAATGGATACTTATTGGCTGATTATGTTTGTAGTGTGGCGATGATTTTATAGATTTACCGTGTTCCGATTGCCCGGATGCACGATGTCGTTTTAAATGTCTCAAGTCTGTACGCACGTTTATAATATACGCAATCAACTGACTGTGTGTTTTTTTGATAAGAAATTTATAGTACATTGTAAATTAGATAGATTACATTGTACGCTCTTCTCTTATTTTCGACAACTTGTACTATATTTAGACGTTCGGCGAGTAAATTAATAATTCATTTTTATTTTCACACAAACAAATATTTTTGTTTAATATATCATTGTTCTTCTTAACAAGAATCACAGGTTATTGTTTAAAATAGTAGGTAATCTGATCACGATATGAAACTCTATAACGCTATAAAAGAGCTTAATTAATTTCAGTTAATAAAGTCTTAGCATATTCTTGAAAGTTGAAACAATTTACGTATCCATAAAATGAACCAGTATATCTAAAGGTTGTTCTACATGCTCGAAATGCAGCAGTCTCTCGCTCGCTGCTTGCTCGGGCATTGGTTAACGAGCCATTTATTTACTAATCGATTTCACAGAGTTTGTTGCCAGTTTTTAGTTTTTACCTCTGTGTGGTCTGACAACACTGATGACATTAATTAAGCGGTGCTAAAATCGACTCTTTACTAAATTACACAGATAGTTAAAGCTTAAAGCGTACGCTAAAATTACTGCAGATTGCGTCTGTTCTCCATTCGCCGGCCTGTTTCACTGCGAATGCAGATCTGTATACATAATTCTTATGTTTTTTAATAAAATTAAGAATTAATGATGTTGGTTTGTATTTATTTTGTTATATAATAATGTTTGTTAATAATCCTAATTCATTGTATTGTTGCATGTTGTGTTTGCCTATAATAGATTGTACATTTAGTATAAGACTCCTATGTAAATCATGGTAACAAGTTTTAATGTAACAATCGTTGGCGAACCTAATAAATAAATAAAAATAAATAAATAAGAGTTAAGTACGTACGGTCGTCGGCGTGTTTCCGATCCCTGCGTTGTCGGGGCGGCGCGTACAGGGAGGACTGGTCCACGGAGCCGCCAGACGCCAGCGACGAGTGGCCGCTGTCTCGGAACTCGCCGGTTTCTGCCCACACTGCGAAATTAACAAATATCAGCCCACCATGTACAACACTTATACCTGAGTCAACTGTAGGTAATTCATTATATTGATTATACGAACTACGTTTAGATGTTAGCAGTGAACTTCATGTTAGCAGAGCGCCCATATTTATTTCTTAAGCGGCCAGTTATGCATCTGTTCAGTGTAAAAAAAAAGTTTTTTTTTAAAATTTATTGAAAGGATTTTGTCGCAGAGAGACCATACCGTCCCGTAACAATCAGCACACAAATTACAACAAAAACATTCTTATAAACAAAAAAACAACTATAGCCTTTAGATAAAGCTAAGTGGGCTAAAAACAACAGTTGATGCATTCAAACGAAATGTGACAGAGTGGTGAAAAAAATTAAAAGAGGAAATTTGTCTTTTTAAACATATATAAAGGTAAATGTCGAATTGAATAATCGAAATTAACGAATAGTTTATTATATTGATTAGTTTGTTTATTATGCCTAATAGAATAATATAAATGTTGAGCAACGATAACGCCCTGTCACTTTCGGCGTAATTAAGTGCTCCCGAACACTTGTTAACGAATTAGTCTCTGGAGAGTGTGTGTTCTCGCCCTTACTTATATTCAAGCATAACAATGTTTATGTATTTTTTTAAATGTAAAGTAATTAGCGAGAAAATCATGTAAGTGTAAATTTGATATTGTCTATACTAATATTATAAAGCTGAAGAGTTTGTTTGTTTGTTTGTTTGAATGCGCTAATCTCAGGAACTACGGGTTCGAATTGAAAAATTATTTTTGTGTTGAA
>DWDX01005045.1:0-10944 GCA_018245675.1 Agara michaeli | reverse complement strand
GGTGTGGAAGCCGGTCCACGTGTATACCAGAGGCGACCATCTCAGTCCTCAAGAGCAGTGACGCGTAATCCCATTTTGACTGTATTCATATTCCTTTGTTTATATAACATTTTTTATATATATCTGTTTTATTACCATTCTATATTTTGGAACATACAGTCACGACTACATATACTAAATTATGCTGCACCTGTAAAAACGTAAACAGACAGTTGATGAACTACATATATAAATTTCTATATACTTAAGACACGGGAAGTAATATTATATTTATTCCCTTTGCATCACAAATTGAAAATTAGCGCAATTCACGTTATGCCGTAAGTATTATCGTCTCAAATAAGTATAAAGGCATATTAAGGCATATTATAATACGAGTATACAATAAACTTACCCAGCTATGTCTGTATAGTGCTGAGAGAACGGTCGATTCGGTAATTATTTATCTATCAATCTTATCGTTAGTAAACATACGCCTTGACATGGTTTGCATAAACTAGTATGTGTAATGTAATATAAGAAATATAGAACAAAATTTAAGTTCTTATATCATCCTAAACTTGTTATTGCAGCTTGAATACATTTTTTTATCAAAGGTGATTACTGTGAATGACCGTGGTCATATTTATATTCGTTCGCGGTTTCAATTTTTTTTAATCGCCGGAAATATATCGTACAGCCACCCAGGCTCCAGCTTTGTTACCATATATATGTATTTCGATCCCTTACTATTTCTCACCGAATGTAACTAAATAAAAAAGATGTGCCAGTTATTTTCTCATTTTATTCAAAGACGCTGCTACGTTCGCGTCTTGGGGTGTGGATTACGTGAAACTGGACGGGTGTTACGCACTTCCGGCCGACATGGACCAAGGGTACCCAGACTTTGGGAGGCAGCTCAACCTGACTGGCAAGCAGATGGTCTACTCGTGCAGTTGGCCCGTCTACCAGATCTACGCCGGCATGCAGGTGTGTTGAAAATAAGACTGTTGGTTAGTCCATAGCCTGTGGCTAGGATTAACCGATGACATTATAGATTTTGTTACTTCATGCATAAAGATTCGACGTTAGTCTAAAGAATATGATATTAGATTAGAAGCGGTATTAGGGTGAAATACGACACTAAAACCATTTTAGGGTTAACCATTAAACCCTTTTATAAATTAAGTTACTAACCAGTTCTAATATTACTTATATTTAACAGTGTAATGTTCAATTATGGTACTTTTATTAAATGTGACATTAATCAAACGGACCTACACCAATATGGAAATATTGATTTCTTAATGAAATTTGTATTCAATTTTGTTTACTTATGGTACATGTTCACATTAGGTCACACATGAATGGAGTTACGAGATATTTATGAAGCAGTTATGTTATACAGAGTGCAACGAAGTTGCTGCGATCGATCATCTCTGATGTTACAAACAAAAACATAATGGCCGATTCCTTGTATTAAAGTTCAATTAAAAATATTATAATACAACTAAATTTCTAAGAATTATGTACAGGATATTGTTTTATGCGCTGTAAGTGCATATTGTAATTATATAATATATTGATTATACATTTATCACGCTCATAAACTCGGAATGCATTGCGAACATTTTTTCTGTCACGACATCAAAGTATATACAGACATGCAAGATGTTTGTTATTTATTGCAGTAATTTTTAAAACAGGCCATACACATCTCTACCTACTTTAATAGGATGGATAATGGCTGAGCTGACTCTTCTGTTCCTTTCCCTGCTGATAGTAAATAGATGTATGACAGTGGACAAAACACAAGTTGCATTTGTCTTTGTGTGTCTATCGCATCATCCATCCATCAGCCTTTGCATGTCCACTGCTGGACATAGGGCTCCCCTAATCGGTGCCACTCCGTCCGGTCCTGAGCCTTCAGAATCCAGTGGTATCCTACTGTCTTCTTCAGATCATCAGACCACCTGGTAGGAGGGCGACCTGTACTCTCTTTGCCGAGACGTGGTCGCCACTTGATGACCTTTCTTCCCCGCCGGTTGTCGGTCCTGCCCATTGCCACTTCTGCTTGCTAATTTTAAGAGCTATGTCGGTGACCCCTGTCTATCGCATACTGTTTTCTAATAGAACACATCGATGTACGAACAGCATGCTCGGAAGTATAGACAGAGTCAATTGTGTGTTTCCCTCTATACTGATACAAGTAATATTCTTGTCAAATTCCAGCCGAACTTTTCGTCGATTATCGAGCATTGCAATTTGTGGCGCAACTTTGACGATATTCAGGACTCTTGGGCCTCCGTCGAGTCTATCATAGACTATTACGGAAACCACCAGGACGTCATTGTGCCCAACGCTGGACCCGGCCACTGGAACGACCCAGACATGGTGAGTGGAACATTTTCACTTTAGCTAATTAACAAAATTGTTACTTCATCCAGAAAATGGTCATAGAAGCGGTCCTTTTTTAAATTTAAGAGTTCGTTTTATAAATTAGATTTATTGATTTCCAGCTCATTATAGGCAACTTTGGGCTCTCATACGAGCAGAGTAAGACACAGTTTGCAATCTGGGCGATACTGGCTGCACCATTGCTCATGAGCGTCGATCTGCGCACCATTAGACCGGAGTACAAGGCTATACTGCAGAACAGGAAGATCATCGAAGTGGACCAAGACCTACTTGGCATTCAGGGCAGAAGGATCTACAAAGTGAGTGGTACTTCAACAGATAAAACAGACCGACTGAACCTTCCAAGGTGTAACCATTCAACGTATTTGTAGAATGTTGGCATCAAACATCAAATTAAGATAACATGAATGCTAAGATAAAATATCTATATTTATAGGCAAACCGACCTGATATTCCTAATGGACATTTGTAATGTCAAACGAGTCGTTAATACGTTTCCGCATGACTACGGACCCCGTCCATAATGATGGAACATCTTTATTCACTAACTTTAAAGGAAGGTTGATTTCAGTTCCTGATCATAAAGTTCCGCAGAACATTCGAAATTCAACATTTTAAATGTTCTCCGTAATCTATTATTTTATACCTTGTAATAATAGACGTTATTATCATAGATATTTCAACCCAATATGAAACATTTTCCAGCACCGCGGCATTGAAATTTGGTCCAGACCCATCTTGCCCATTCAGGGCTCATACTACTCTTACGCCGTGGCGTTCGTCAACCGGCGAACGGATGGTACTCCCTCCGACGTTGCGGTTACATTACGTGAATTAGGACTTAACAACCCTGCCGGCTACAGGGTTGAGGTATGCTACCTTTATACCTTTCATTTAACATGAATGAGAATAAACTCATGATGGATTATGTTTTGAGATTTGTTGATTATGCCAATGCGTTTCTATAGGATCTGTACGAGGATGTGGACTACGGCGTGCTGTCACCGCAAACCAAGATCAAAGTGAAAGTGAACCCTTCAGGTAGAAAGTGTCACACTCATATAATTATTCAAGGGGGCGGTATTGCATTACGATTTATTTAAGCTTATAAGAGAAACTTTATGGAAATTAGAAAAAAAAAACATTTACTTATAAATAATTTAGTTTCGTTGGTTGACAGTGTTACATTCACGATGTGAGGAATGAGTGTAATAAACTATGATAGTGCTTGTTGCATGAATATATTTTGGTGGTATTTGTCTATACTTGATATTATGTACACAATACAAATTGGGTGATTAACAAAAAATACGCCGCGAAAAATATTCATTCGAAATGTTTTTTACAGGTGTGGTAATACTTCGTGCCGATGCGCAACCTTCCTTTGCGTACAATGCGATCCCAACACGGACGCCGTACGCGCCACTGAACGACGTCTTCAGGCTGACGAACAAATGAACAGCGCCATCTATCAGCGAGTCAACCAGTTAGGATCTACAAGTACAATAACTTTTACGTTGCGTGATCAATCCGCTAGGTGGCGCTAAAATATTATATTTTTACAATTGTGATTGAATAAAGTTGCGAGAATCGTGTGTTGTGAATCAGTAGCTTAGTTAAAGAAAATTCTATTCTGTTTAAGCTTCATTAGAATAATGAATTATTAAGTACTATTCTCATTCTCAAAAAATTATTGCCCTAATTGTTGGTCAAAGAACCGTGTCTTGAAATCTTTGATTCTGTTCATTTGCTGTTCTTTAGTTATTAAAGGTTTTATTAAGTACCAACAGCGACTTAATACTCAATGTAGCGAGATTCTTAGAAATATTTACATTTCAAAATAATTATATTTAATCATTGGATATTAATATACCATTGCGACGACAAACGCGTCTACACTGAGAGAATTATATTGTCGGGTTTTAGGAGTGCCAAATAATTCAATACGATATATTTTTGGTCTTTAAATATTAGATTTCCTAAGATGTTTTAACGCCCACACTGCCATAGGTAACCCTCCACTGTTTTATTTACTACCAACCCGAAAGGTATTGGTCTAATTGTATCCAATATTTAATTAAGGTATATTAATGAAACTATTAGAGGAGAACAAATACCAGTAATATTAAAGTTACTGCAATTGTCCTACACTTGTGTTGACGCGTGTGTAATCGTGATTTGTTTAGGTGTAAAGGTTACCAACAGTTGTCTCAGCTTGCCCTTAGATTACGTTTTATTTATGTTTCAATGTAGCTTAACTAGTGTGATGTACGTATTGTATAGAGAAATTGTTTTTGCCATTATGACGTACCTAGAATAAGGATGTACATTGTAGTTGTCTCTAAATATAAGATTTTTTATAGAGAACACAATAAATAATTACATTTTTATTTTACATTTATTTCATTTGTACTTCATTTATTCTTTGAAAAACATTGAAGTTACAAATTCAATGCGTCAATGTTATTCCATTGGGACGCAATAGAAATAATCATGAATAGAATAAGATACTAATTTGGTTTATTGATATCTTGACATTTCAATTTCAAATATGACCAAAATAATAATATAAGAAAGTTTATACAGACCAAAACTCATACAGTTATGATACATTTTGAACAATAATTGAACATTTTTCTCAAATCACATGGGACGAAAACAAATAATTGATCAAAGTTATAAATACAAATTTCCAAAAAACATTCTAACTAGGAACTGCTGCTTAGGTGTTGATGTTTCTAAAAATGAGATCACTGCTCAAGGATTCCACTTTCCCGGTAAACTTGAACCCCGCTACAGTAGTACCTAAATTTTCTTCCTCAATTACATTAATACTTCTGAAACAAAATAACAAATATGTAGTTTATATACTTCTTAGGTAGAAATTGCTTTCCCAGTAACCAACAAATCCATTATATTTTCTTAACCAACCGAGTGAATTCAACCCAATGACTTCTCATACAATCTTTCTACCCTTATTTGGACGACTTAGGGGTGGAATTTCCAAAAAAAAAGCAATAAAAGTAGTTATCTGCAAAATGTCAGGATTCCACTGTGCGGTGATCTCTGGGTCAGTCACCTTCCTGTTTTATTTACGAGTAGGTATGAAGATAAACAAGAGTAACAATAATATATCGGAGATAATGAAACAATATTTACTTAAAATGCTACAACATAGCATAAATATCATTAAGTTAGACATAACATGTACAAATTAATCCGTTTTATTTTTATCTAAATTATACAGTAAAGGCGCACGCAGAATGACCCGTTTTTATTCAGCTGTTTTTAGTTTGCTATGAAATATAACATATTATTTATCAATAAAACTAACCTAAGTTATAACATTAGCTATCTGCCAGTGAAAGTTCGGTCGCAATCGATTCAGTCGTTTCAGAGATTACCCGGAACAAACAAATAGAGAGAGACAAAAGCTTTAAAAATTGGGATTTTTATATACTGTACATATATTCTTTCACATGTCCCCATTAGAAAGTTATTAATTTTGATATTACAAACAGACACTTCAATTTTATTTATATGTATATATATTAATCTATTTGTAACGGAAGTGAGGTCTGTGATAACCCTACGTACGAGTATATACTCGAAAAGTTATGTGGCTATGGAAATTCGAAATTTAAATAATTGGAAGGTACCGATCTATTTCATATTTGGATAAATTTAAAAAAATAGTTTTCATACCTCTTTTGTCTGGTTTTCGTGGTTGCCTCAAAAAGAGTAGAAGTTTCTTCAGATTCCTCGCTATTCTTGCTGATTTTTTCAGGCTTAACAAAAATAAATTCTTCTCTATCTACCCTTTCTTCTGACGAGAAGTCCGATTCGCTAGCTTTGGTTCTTTCTTTCGGTGCGTTTTTGTGTGATTCGATTTCAACTTTCTCTTCTGTTTTCTTCGTTTCATTATTCACTCCAGATAATACTGTACTAAATGAGGCCGGTGATGTCTTATTGTCGCTTTGGTTTTTATTATTACTAATGCTATCGATAATTTCTTCTGAACTGTCATCCTTTCTAGATACATCCATCATTTTATTAGTGTTATATTTCTTTTCAAGATGTTTTTTCTTATCGAATTTTGTTTTGGTATCACTTGTCACATTTTTAGATAATTTAAACATTGCTAACGGTATTGTAAATTTCGTGTATTTCATGACCGGTTTTCTCGTTGTTGCGCTTCTCCAATAATCTCTATTTTTTATCTTCATTACTTTTGGTATTATTTTAAGCATTAGGGGCTTTTTCGGTTTCCATTTGTTATTAGGGGCAGGTGTACTGTGTCCATCAATCGAGTTCAAGGACACTACGTCATGCTTTGCGTGTTTTGCGAGCGGCTGTATCTCCTCCGATGAACTGGAATCTGTAACATTCCTTACGATTTTCGTCGTGACTTCAATGTCATCTGCATGTTCACTAGCTTCTACGAACGCCACAAATACAAGAACAAGTGCCTAAAATAGAAACAAATACATAAAGAAGCATATCTTGAAACTTGGTTGAGAATTTATAAGGCACACAATCTCAATAGGAAATAATTAAGAAACTTGAAAGTTAAGGGGCAATACTCACATATTCTACTTTCATTTTGCTCTACGATCCAATGGGCGTAATATTCCACACAAGCGACTGCGAAGGGCGACCACCAATTAAGGGACGAAGTGATGTGTACTTGGTTAAATATAGAAAGTCTGTCGTAAGCTAATATTATTGATGGCCATTAGGTAATTACTTCATTGATAACGCATTGTCCTTTCGAAGTACATTTCACAGAACGAGGATTAGTGATTTTCAATCCAATTTTTTTTTACCATACGCCACCTTAATCTTCGTCACAATATCAACTGTGTAGTTAACATTTATAGGTACTTAGATTAAGTATTTAGTTAATGAATGGTATATCCTTAATTACCATAGATGACCCAGCCATTTTTGAAAATGACAATAAAACGTTAAGAAATAATTCTTGTAAAGTCTTGTTACTTTATTTTTATTATCCCATTCAAGGAAATATAGATTTAATATAATCTAGAATACAGTTTATTTTTCATGTCTCATAACATGGCTCTCTAATTGGTATTTACAAGGGAATAAGGAGTGCATTTAATAGGGTCAAAGTACCATACGAGTAGCGTTGACTCTGCACTGCGCTTTGATAACAAATATCATCAAGTACATCATATAAATTACATAGCTGGTCATTTACTTGCAATAATAATAACCATGTATTCTAAATATAATCTTATATTCGATTGTTGTAGACTCATATAAGCTTTTGAAATACATATCAATAATATTCCGAGGCTTTCCTAACGTTCAAAATTTTACGTCATTAAATTTAAGTTAATCTACACCAAATTTTAATTTACAGCTGCAATGAAAAGTGGTAATATATGGTACCAATAAAGCAAATTAGAAAATAAAATACATATAAGTATTAAAATAATACGTCTAATAGACAGACGTATGATCAAACTTGAGATAAGGTCTTTTTAAAATACCGGAGGAATAATAAATAACCGGAAAGCCTCCAGAACAATTCTAAACATTATCTTTCCGGTTTACATACATTTGGTAAAATATTTTTCAGAATCGGTATAATTTGAATTTGAAATCAGTTTTAAATTGGACAAACGCGTAATTATACGATTCGAATCCAACTTTTAAATTATCCGTTCAATCTCAAAAGAACGTTTCTCATAATTATTACACTGCCCACAAGTGACTTCCATTTTATTCGAGAATTGAAGTAACATAGGCATATCATGAGTCAATACTCTTTCTATTATTAGGTACTCTCCAAACAATAATAATCTATACTCTGGAACCCATTGCTGGCTGAAATTAGAAAAGCAACCTCCAAAAGTTCGTTTAAGAGAATAACCTATTTAGAGCTTTATATAGAAGCATAAGACTGTAGTCGTCTATTTATATTGTAATTTAGCTTTAGTTACAACCAAGAACAATAAATTAATACATAGAATCCTTAAAACAACTTTATTACACTCACACACATTCAAATACATAATTTGGTAACGACACAGAAGTGTACTGAATCACGATAGAATTCCGCTTACTTCGAAATGAGGTAAGTGCCTCACTGAACTCCTAAAATCCGGTACCGTACAACAAAAGGTATATCCCTCCGAGGGATTATCAGGGTGCCATGTCAGCCAGCTAAAGTTCTTACTTTTCCTACAGATATCCTCGCAAAAGAATAATTCACGGGCCTCTGCAGAGGTGTAATGTGGATTATTGATACCCACGAAAGCGATACCGTGACCGGTACTGGGCTCATAGACAACCTTATAAAAATATTGCGGCACAGGTATAACCGGGTTATTGTTTTCGTCCGTATAAAGGTAAATGTCCACTCTATGCCCAATCTGATTAGACAGTTGAGTGACACCCAAGGTGCCGGTGTAGATGATAGTATCGTATCCAGCGTCGTGGATATGATTCCTCAAATCCACCTCTAGCGTATTCCAATTGCCTCCGTTAAACCCAGTCCACTGTGGAGCGCAATTGACATAATGAAATGTTGCTCTTTCGCCGAACGCAAAGACGAAATCCGTTTTCGCCGCCAAATGGCCTCGTGATAAGAATTGGTTTTTCGTGAAATAGGTTTCTATTAGCGGGCCAACTAATTGAGCAATGGCTGCCTTCTGACCTGCAGGCGAGAACAGGGACTCTACGGGAACATGCGGATAATGGTTGTTATCTATAAAAAATGGCCTCTCCACTCTGGTTTGGTATAACGCATTGTACGCCTTCTGCGTGTATTTGGAGTAAATAGCGTTTAAAATAGCATCGTTGAAGCAGGACTCGAAAAGAGGATAAAAATTGTTTTCGACTGTATAACCAACTTCGATGATGGGGTTGCCTTCGAAGCACGTGCGGTCTGTGCGCTGACTTATGTAGTTTGGTGGGTAGGTGCATCTGAATGACGCGAAACTGGCCGGCGCGTTCAGCCAAGCGTGGTTCTGGAAGCTGTCGCCTCCTACGCACGATATTGACGCGGTTGTAACTTGTGTTGCGGCATTAGGATGCGATATCGCGCCCCCGCCTTCACAACTTAGCATAAGTGTTTCGCCATTATTCAAATCTACGTTACCGTAACCGTCGTTCGGTTCCAATAGCCTTCCGTTTCTAAGAATGACAGGAAGAGGTTGGCCGAAGTGGATACGACTGTTTAATCTGCAACGTTGCCCTTCTCTGATATTCAAAACACAAAGAATTAGCGTAAAGAATTTCTGGAACATACTTTTAATAATTTACCTCGATCATAAGACTTTGAACACTAGAATTTGGATTACGTGCATTCTTACCGTTGTCAATCACATTATTGGACACAATAACTTGTCAAATTGCTAGTGACATTTGATGTCGACTTATCACAAAGACATGTTAACATCGAAATGAAATTATGTTACTCATGCACTAATTTAATAAATTATCTAGAATCAATTTAATTATAAGGAATATCAAATAATAAAAATCGCAAAGAAATTTTACAGTCACTGGATATGTGACTCGGATAATTTTGGTCGGTCATATATAAACATTTAGGCCTTAAGTATATAAATTATCCCACTGATATGCATCAGTAGATTTTAAACTCGAAAACCAGACAGGCTAAGGATACCAAGTTGTGGATAACAAGGATGAGGTGAAAGTTAACTAAATTAAATAATTAGTTATTAGTATTAATTATGTTTGTTTGCTATGCTGTGACAGTGCTACTTTCAGTATGCAAAAGAAGATATTTTCTTTTTGTCTTTTATCTTTACTGTTTAATAAAATTCCCTTCTGATATAAGTGATTTGAACAATTTTTTTGCGAGTAAAGTCTTAACGTAACGTTGAACTGAAACTAATTCTTCAATAAAACTTATACATAAGTAAATAGGTCTATCTAAAATGAGTTGACGGTCTGACGTAATATTAAAGCAATACGGCGCAGATCACGTAAAGAAATCTACACCTCATTACAGCACAAGCACAATCTAATATAGGTAGGTACGCTATTCGATTGCTAACAGTAATTAATCTTTAGCTAATCTATGTTACTTTTAGAAACGAACTTTCCGAGCTTCAGTAAAAAACATGGCTGGTCCGTCTGGCAATCTTAAAAGGCTATAAACTTAAATGTATAGGAACCTATTTTTAAAAAGCTTTTTTTTTCTCTTTATGTCTACGATTCTCTATTTGTATAAGACCAAAAAAAACATCATTACATTTTGATGAAATCAATATATTTAAAATAATATGTATAGTATTAATATTTTTTGAATTTTTTTTTTTATGTGGTGTGCAATTAAGTGTGATCATATTTTTTTCTTTGGCCTATAATAAAACGCTTAGTACCATGACGCAATTCATTATAATTTGGTACTACTTTAAATTCAGAATCATCCTTGTAATCTTTTTCGGAATTATTTGAGACAAGGATGAATAGGCATTTTCTAGTCAAATGTGCAACATCTTAAACTGCAAACGCGAACACACGATATTTAAAAAAATGTCATAATCT
>DWDX01005044.1:0-10948 GCA_018245675.1 Agara michaeli | reverse complement strand
TGGGCGTGGCCGCCAGCGACGCGGCCGCCGCGCCCAGCTGCGCCAGGCACGACACCGACCAGGGCCGCGCGCCGCCCGCGCCGCCGCCCCCGCCGCCCGCGCCGCCGCCGCGCTTCTTGCGCAGTTGCACCTGCGTGCGACCGCCGCGCCGTTACCGTCACGTACGCGAGTGCGTCGCCTCGCGCACCGTTCGTTACTCGCGCGCTCCTCGTTTTACGATTCATATTAAAGGCACGGGGAAAGGAATGCGCGTAAGTGTGCAACTTGGTTTGTTTACGTAATTTGACAGATCCCGCGCTTTTCAACGTTCACACCGGGCATTATAAAAAAAATCATTACGCAAAATATTTTCACCGAACTTAAATTAGTATGCCCGCATATAAAATAGTAGGATTAAACGCCAAGATTGCTGTCTCCGTATCGTGGTATTGTTGTGTAAAATTGAAATATAGATACATGAAATAAAATTTCGAGGAAATCTTTAAAGTGAACACGAAACTTTAAACGAAGACTGAAGTTCTGTAACGCAAAGTATCACGAATTGAATAGAAATAGGTAGGCAAAAAAATACGGCATGTGCTATGCATGCGTGTGTTTACACAGATTTACATCCGACAGTGTTCTTGCAGTGCAAATAAGCTACGCGACATATTGCAACATATAACACATAGACATAGATGGTTATGGGTGTAGTTGCGGGAGGGGGACGGAGCGGGGTGGCGGGAGAGAAGCCCAGTCCAAAGTTACCTACACCTATATTTACTGATAGGACTTGCATTATGCGACAGTAAGGGCGCGGTAGGCAGAAACTGCTGATAGCTCAAGCGTTTTCATCTTATCATATAGCCACGGTAACGCATCTAGGATGGATGTCAAAAGGAACTAAAGTTGGGTAGTTCCATATCTATAAGTTTCAGTAACCACTTAACAGAGATAAAGCGTCTGTTGGCTTCTTTCTTGAATAATACACATACATACATAGAGAATGAAGTTGTACGGACAAAAGTAAGACATATAAAGACTGGAAGTCATCGTACACGGATTGAAGGCATATCGAGCCATCGGATAAGATCCGACGAACGTCTTTATTTTGTTTAACACGAAAAACACGAAAAGCGAACGATAATAATATGACACGGATCGAACGTTATCAAAGCTCATTTACCTTGGCCTGGTGCGTCGGCGTGACGGTGCAGGTGGACGTGCTCATGTCCATGGACGAATGCAGATTGCGCTCCTCGGACGTCAGCGAGGTGTCCACCTCGCTCTCGGTGGTGTATTCGCCGGAAGCGTCGTAGCTCTCCGTGCCCTGGAAACGTTGCGATTTCAATTTGAACACCGACTCCGAGAGGGCGATATTGGGAATCAAAAGAATCGAGATGCGCTTGACGCGGTGTCGTTGCTGGTTTCTTAAAGGGATATTGGCAAATGACAACTTGTCGAAGCGATATAGTCACTCGGTGAGACTGGTCTTGTTAAAAGTGTTACGGAATGTTTGAAAAAGTAATTAGCTTAGAAGCGCTTTTCGCAATGACGCGATAGTACATGTCAAGGGTTCTGTAAACTTATAGTATGTCAAACGCAATGAACTCTTCGATCTAAAACTGATGATGGTAAATACACACGAACATGACCATTTTCTTTCTTTCGAAGGCTTCTCCGAATCCTTAAGGGCGAATCAGAAACATTCAGCAAATTAACTGTTACGAGTAAAAAGCTAAAATTTAAAAATTGCAATCTTACCTGGTTCGTATCACTCTTGCCATCGGAACTTTGATTCAGCCACTCCTTGATCCTCGACATTTTGGCGCGGCTGACGGATTTTCCCTCTTCATCGAATAGCGGCTTGAAATTTCTGTTGCCTTTCTTTTTGGCCATTTGCTGGTGCGCCTGTTTCTGGACGAGCTCCTCGGCTTGAATGACCAACCTTTCTATATCCTTGCATCTGGCGTTTTGATTTTGATCTGTTCGCAATAGGTCCGGAGTGGGCGATTCCAGTTTCGGTTTCGGCGACTGAAGCGCCTCCTTCTTCTCGTCGACAGGCAACTCGCATTGGATCTCGACGGACGACGTCATTATATCGGTCGAATCTTCGTTTGCGATTTTCGCGCCACCGACGTAAGTCCATTCCTCCTCGGACGACTCCTCCTGCGACTTCTCGTCGGTTTCGATCATCTGTCTGTCCGAGTCGGTGTCGTGGTGTCTGAAGTAGAATGTGGCGCAGTTCTTCGATTTCCTGTCCGATTGATTAAACTTTGACGTATCGATCGGTTTCTTCCGTTTGACTACAGTCGGTGGCGTTTTGATCTCTTTAGGGACTACTACGATATGCTCGTCGTTGTGTGTGTCGATGCCTGTGAGAGACAAAAGCGAATGTTTACTCGGTAGAGTCCATTGCTGTGATGATATTTACATTTGTTTGTAAACAAGCTACATTTCTTGAACAATACTCTTCTATTGGAATGAATGTGCATATTGTTTTTACATTGAACTCATTCAGTGAGAGTGATCGTATAATATTTTCTTTTGTGAGAAAATGAAAGCTGCTTATTGCTTATTCATCGATAGCAATGCAATCTGAACAGCTATTAGATGCGTGTGTGCGTAAAGTATCGTATATACTAAGACAGCAGACCGTGCTGTGTTCTATGTAACTCATCAAAATACACGCTATTGTAAAATATACTTTATCACTGCTTGCATTAATCGACATAATAAGCTGATTTGTTCTATTCGTAAATCTAGAATGCAAGGCTAGGACAAGACAATTATAATTTCGACGAGGTTGAAATAAAATGTCTAGAGGTCACTACAATCATCGGATTTGGTATCGTAGCGTTTTGCTCCGATGCTCTCAAAATTAAAACAGAATTGATACAAAATATAGGAGAAAGGACAGTCAGGAACTTAACTGTATCCAAAAGTAGCATCGCTCACTTTATGCTTTATCACTGAGTATAATTTATGTATGGGATCTGAACAAGTAAGTAGAAGTCAAAGCAAGTTACGTAAACTTAAAGGTATGTAATGAAGGGCCATTGACTGTCTGTCTCACCGTCCATCTGGTCCATGTTGATTGGCACGGTCTGGTCTGTGGTGCGGCAGTCCGCGGCGCGCTCCGAACTCGGCACCAGCCTCTCGTCCGCCATGCTGTTTCTCGGACGGACCAACTCCGACTCGCAATCCGAACCGAATCCACGCCACGTGTACGTCAGCACATATTCTTGATCGTCCTGTGGCCGTAGAAAAAGTTAACAGTTAGATGCGGTAGGTACTGGACTAATAATTGGATGACTTTTATTATGTTCTTAATTTATAGATTTGTGAACCAATATACAATCCCTCTCGCTATGAGAGGAGACCAGGTCGAGCGGTGGACTAATAAAAGGGTCGAAAAAAAAATACAAGATTTCATTTTGAATACTGTATAATCGCCTAAGAGAGTTTCGATTGATACATAACTCTTGAAAAATCCGTGAACAATTGCTAAGGTACGTGTAATGTGTGTATAGTTTTTTGATGATATTTGTACAATTTCAAATGGTCTCACCTCCGATGCGGACTGTCGGCTGTCAGTGGAAGTGTCCCGTCGCACATTGACCGGTGTCCTCTGTCGCCGCGGCGAGCCGCGCCGGCTCAGCCTCGGCTGTTTCAGCGCCGGCTCGTCGTCGCTGTCGCTCGCCGCCTCCGCCGGCGCGCAGTTCTGGAATGCACGAGAAATTAACATGTCTCATATTATTCGAAATACATATTTAACTCGTTGTAGAATTAAAGGGAAAGTGGAGAAACGGTGGGAAGCGTCGAATTAAGGAGACAGACAGCCGTGAGAGTGTTTTGTTTCGAGACAATCTTTTGAAATACTTTTTTGCAACAAAATATAATGTGTATTTGTATCAATTGTAATATTTTTGATCGTTTAGAAGTTGACTAGAGAAGATTACGATTTTAATGAAATAAATGTATTAGATTTGATATATTTTAAAACATATTACGACATAAACATGTGGCCCAAATAATGGAAGACTAACATTGCTGTATCCAGAACCGATACACCGACCACTTGATTTTCATTATATCAATTTATTGCAGTAATAAAATAATATGTCCCAGTGCGAACGGTTGTTGAAGTACCCGCAACCTCGTGATCACAAATTGTCTAGCGGTATAGCAACTGTTTTCTGATTTCATGTGACGAGATAATAACGGCATACGAGACTTACAAGAAACACTTATCCAAGCCAAAGTGCTCGTAATGCGCGTCGAATCCTCTCGATCGAGTCCTGACTCACTTAACTCCCTATTATAAATTAACTAGTTTCAATATAATCACCATCAACAGGTCACCGAACCCGATATCGAGAATGAAGTGACATTGAACCGCAAAGCGTACACGAATTACGTACCTACATTTTCAAAAATAGAATAACGTTTCAAACTTTCCATTTCATTGGCGGGCCTTAAACGCAATCGGGCGGATTAATTTATGAGCGGTTAAAGTCGGATTTTAAAAGACCCCCCCAAGATATATGGCAGTACACTAATGCATAAATTAACTATCAAATAAAGCGGAACGCTCCAAAGTATCCCAGAGTGTACACACAATCGAATTAGGCTGCGATGTATTACCCCGACGACCACAAATCACAATATAAATCCTAGTTTCGGTGTAATAATAGATTTCATTGAAGTACGACCACGTGGCTCGGCAGCGGTGCCATTGTTCAACCCCTTCCATTTTATAGAATTGTACTGCCATTTTAACGGCACTTGGGGTTATTATGTTTGCAAACAGGGTGCGGCGGGTGGTTGATTGCTATATTGTTGACGGCAAACGAATCGTGCGAAACAACGTCGAATGAACAACGTTAAAGTTAGCGTCACAAAAATTATATAATCTATACAAATAATTAAAACTGGATTGTCTGTTTGTAACATTAAAATAACCGCTTTTCACTAAATCTATATGTACGTACATACATATGCTTAGATAACATTTTCTACAATTAGTCTTCTGTCTGTCGATCCGTTTGTTCGGGCTAGTCACTGGAACGGCTGGACCGATTTTTGAAATGATCTCTAGCTTCTAAGAGTTATTTACCTACGTGGTAATTAATTTTAACATCGTCTTCCGCGTAGTTTTAAAATTCAAGCATAATTCCTACACACAAAGAGTCCGTAAATGACAAAATTGCATAACAGCTATATTATATATATATATATCTCAACGGTTACCGGTTCGGTTGTAACCGACATCTTGACTTTTTTTCTGTGATCGCCGGCGCCATGCAATCCTTCGATAATTAGCTGCTTTTTTTTGCGCAACCAACAATACTTTCCTCACTCTTGTGGTCAGTTGAAAGTAAAAATCGTGAATTGCGCAAGCGGCGGCGGTGAGTCTAATGTCGACTTGGCGTCTGAATTATTAATGCGTATCTTGCAAAAGTTAATTCATTTCGTTATTACTGATTAGCTGAGTCGTGTGGGTGAACGATTATGGTCATCTTTACCGAGTCACTAAAGCAACCGGCAACTTGTAAATTAAATACGTATTTCAATATGTATTTAAGCGATCCGATACTAAATTAAAATGCATCTATTATCATTCATCATTGATATGTATAGATATTTGGTATAACAAATGACATTTAAACTTTAAATACTCGTTACAAAAGAACCACGCCGGGAATCGAATTCCATTGCGCCGGATGAGAGACTGAAATCTAAAACCGCTAGTCTATCACTGCCACGTAAGGTACATGATCTATGGCAAATAACAGTAGTATCTAATATCTCGTACAGTGAATTTGAATGTATATGTAACCATAAAAACGGATCAATTACCTGATTCTCAGTCTTGGCAAGGCAGGCCTCCAGGTGGCACTGCCACTCGATGGCCCTCAGGTACAGCAGATGCCAGCGCCGCTCCAGAGCCCGCGCCGCGTCGCCGCCACCGCACAGTCTCACCACGGAGCTCACGATCCGACCGTGGCATTCCACGTCCCGTTGCAATACCTGTGTGACAATCAACATTAAATTAATCACTGTATCAGTGATATTTTTGTGTCACGATATTATGATTGATGGTAATTGTATCACGCGTAGTAAAATTATCCTCGGATTTTTATGATGATAATATAAAATCTCTATTAAACTTGTAAACTCAATACAATAAAAACGAATAAAATAATTAATATAGGAGATGGATATTGTTTTTCGATATACGGGAACAATATCGTAGATGTCCCAGAGGTCCAGCGGAAACCCGCGCTCAGCAGAAGGTCGTAAGACTGTAACCAAGTACGTCTTTAACGCTTAATATTGGCAATTCATCCTATTGTTATTGAACAACTAGGGTAACATTTAAATTGAATCAGATATTAAATGTGGAGGATAACCACTTTATGGTGACCGGTCAAAAGGTAAATAAGGCGTTTATGGTAATTTTGGAATTAGAATACCATCGATAGTATAAGCGGCCGTCATGTTCCCTAAGTAATACACGGGCACCTATGTCGAATAGATAAAAATCGATAACACTCACCAAACAACTCGTTATTCGATACAAGGTTGTAGGAGGCCATATAATGCAGCTCAATATTCTACAGGGTAATAAAAAATATGATTTGACATCACACAAAAAACGATAGCCGGTGCACAAGAAAGCTATGGGGGACCAGCCAATCAAAACTAACAATGAACGTTGACACTGTAGTCAAAGCCATTTAGGAATCCAAAAAAAAAAAATTAAATAAAAGAAAAAGCCAACAAAGGGCGGAACGTGCCACGTTCCGGCACGCTGTTACGGTAGGTGCGCGTGCGCATTCGTCTATAACAATGGCGGCCAATATTATCTACGGTGCTTATTCGATAGAGTGTATAACAATAAATAAAGGCAAAACGCTCGATAAAGAGACTTTTGTATAGTTTGAAGGTATTCTAAGAGATACTAGAATTTAAAAAAACCTGCGCAAAATTTAAATTGAGTGCACAAGAAAAAAGGTAAATTGGATGCTTTAGCACGAACTATAATGGAAATCGTTACTACAACACTTTTACAGAACATTAAAGAAATGTTGATATTTTACAGCAAAACTTAAAATCTTAATTGCTTCAACATTTTTAATTTAGACTTTATACGCAGACAGCATTAAATAATTTAGTGTGATAACAACTGGACACATAAAAGATTTAGCGAAACATTAAGATGAAAATATGCCCGGAATCATTAAAAGCCCCTCTTCACTTCTCCACGAATATGTCAGTTGATGTTATCGCATATGATCAAGATAAAGAAAATTAAAGTTACAACAATAACGGTCCAGAATACTGAAGCACCAACAAAAAGTAAGTGGTAAAAATAAAAATACCTGCATTTACAAGATTAGATATAACTAAGAAAATAACGTGAGAAACATATCTGTTCAGCCTGAGGCGACCTAGTGGTGAGCTATGGCGTTAGCTCTTTTCATGTTGACAAGATCTATAGATTGTATGTAAGTACAGACTGGTGTTTTAGAAGCGTTTTGTAATTTGGCTGTCATACAACTTAGTAACTGATAAAATTCTACTTCTCGCATTTTCGATTGAATATCTTCGAGGTCAACGGATCCAATGCGAAGATTTTTAACCACCGGGCAAAACAATCCGGCTTTCTTTTGGAATTCCCTTTTGTTTTTATGTAATTCCCAATTATTATTGCAATTACATTATACAAAAGTCAAATTAATTTACGTCGCTCACGATCATGATCCCCATTATATGCCCAACAATAGCGACAATTAGGTCACCACGCGTCACGATCACACTGACATCAACAGTCGAAACTTCGCCAGCTTAGGTAACGACCCATAATGAGATGGGGGTAACGGAGATTTGAATCTCGGCAACAACGATGATGCATTTGTATAAATTGCCATCGCCGCTGACAGATAAACGCAACCGACAATTGCCGGCCAAATTACAATTTATCGAGATCGTTGGCGTCATTACCGATTCGATTACGTTCGGGAAAACTACGTTGCGCCTCGGTATTAACGCAAGCAGAACACGGTAATTGAATAAATTTGAACTCTCGCATTGTTCTCTGTTTAAATTGTTACGTACTTTACACCGAGCCAAAATTGGGATGAGAAGAATCCATCAGGTCTAGTAACGATGTCTGCAGATGTTTAGATTAGTTACACGATCCATAGTTGTTGCTTGCACATTTTCCATTGCGCAATCTTTACCCATAGCCACGTCAATATATGTCTGTTAAATCAATTTTAAACATCGTTATTACATATTAATGTCGATACTAAAAGTGAGTAGGATTCTAAAAACAACGGTGGAGTGTTAAAGTTTGATATTTCTTTGGAAGTTAATAAAATGTAAATAGCATTCTTCACTCATACATATTAAAACTTTTTCAATGCTTTTGTAACATTTACCTTTTGGTGGGCAATTTGTGAGCCCGTTATATGGGAAAATTTGAATTACACGTAGGCGTTATTACTGGATAATTGAGTGTAGATCGATTCGGTGTATTGACTTTCAGTGAATGCATCGTAAAAGTTAATATAACATTTAATTTACGTGTAAGATCCAGTAACGATTAAGATAGTAGATAGTTTCTGATCGATTCAACTGAGAGGCCGGATGGATTTTTCATTTCAACTCAGTGAACAAATAACATATAAAACACAACGAATTTTGGTTAGAAATCTTAAGAGCCCAAATATGTAGTAGATCTCTTAAAAAGGACCCTTTGAACTTTTGTAAGGTGTAATCGACGAGCTTAACAAATTCACTCAAAATCGCGCTGAAGTGACTTTGAAGTGTGAAAAAATAACTAAGACAGAGTTAATGTCACGATATTAATACGAAATGGAATATGCATATAGAATTTGTTCTGTGTTTCGTTCATTTCCTAGTTTTTTTTAAGTATGTATTTGAAATACACATTCGAACTGCAATGTCTATTTCTCAAAGTCCTTGTACGATTTTATCGTATAATACTGCAGTTGCATTACACGGAATAAATGAATAAATACAATATTATACAAGCTCCGAACGACCTTGTTGTTCAGACTGCTGTTGAGATAACGTACGGGGTTCAACAACCTTATTACATGAGTGTAAGTTCCAAGAAAACGTCACACATTACGTTAATAGATCAGAAGTACACTCTATACAGTTACCACACATATTCGTAACGTCGAAATTTTTTTTTTGACGTACCGTACGTGATAGCAAATGATAATTTGATAAAACCTAGAGCCAACTAATAAAATTAATTTTTGAATAATATTTTTAACCGTCTCTGAAACACCACTCCCGACAAGACCTGTATGATAATCTTCGTGTTAGGAGAGTAACACATTTTCGAAGGCCACGCGGCAAATCAGAGCTTTCTGTATTGAAAATACATATCAAATGTGAAATATGCGTTTGTATGTCTATGAGAAACTTTAAAGAGTTCTCATTATGTTTTAATTCTATAACATCAGCATGTAAATTAAGTTTTATTTAATACTTCACGGCGTTCATTTCATCACTGTACGTAATTTTATTTATCACTTCCTAAATGTTATTCTCAGAACTCTTTCCAAACATTTCATTATTAAAATTAAAAGTTCCATAAAGAAGTAACATGCAATCAAAATATACATTCAGTCGCTAACTATGTACAAATGTCCTCACACATCATTTTCGTTTCTATGTCTGTGAAAAGAGGAATTATTTATGGTTACAGTTATATTTCTACCACTTTACAAGCGTGTAACTTTAAATGCGCATTCTGCGTTGTTCGGCTGTGTTGTTTACAAGTTATTGTTATTGTTTACTGTTAGAGGATAACGTATACAGATTGGATACAAAGGTGCATGATAACAATAAATTCAACGTTTTGTCTGTTCTGTTATTAATGTTATTGCTGAGGTAATACGATCTCTATCTGTACAATCGCCCTAATTGTTCAAACGTCGGTGTATAATAATACTCGTAGTGCAGCGAAAGCTTAGTTATTGTTTTGTAATCAAACCCTTTGTTCCCTTTGTAACGTCGAAGGGCATTTCCTATTTCGACCTTGAATTCTATAGACGGTTAAATACAGGTTGGTAAATCGATTTTTCTTACCGATACAAGTGCAACTCTATTATTTATGTTTCGAAGCTGTTGATAGGAATATAGTTACTATTTTGAAAGTCGAATGGAAAGTTGACTCGGAGGAACATTTTTGTCTTACTATGACACAATAGTAGTAGTAACTAGTAATCATCTATTCTGTAATGTTGTACAAATTTTGTGATAATAACCGCATTACGGCTCCTAATGCTACATAAAGATAAGATTCAATGCATAAACCCAAAGCAATTTTTTTTTAGACTTAATTATAGCCTTTAATCATGAACAGATAAATTAACGTAAGCAATAATAGTTCACAAAAAGATTACACATGCAATTATAGATGGAAAAGACGCATTCCTGAGTAGTTTTCATTGAACAATTTCAATTAGCTATTGCATAGAGGCTGTATTTATAAGGGATTTGTAGCTCGAGAAAAGGCAGCATTTGTTTAGTAGAGCCCAACGCCGTATCTGATCGTTTGTTACGTTAAATACCAAGAGGTGTGAAGTCAAGGCCCGCTGGATGTCGCCGCGACATTTCGAGATTGATTTCGTGATATGCCGATGGGCGAACGTGATGTCACGATTGCCACGCTGCCAACAACACTCCTTGCATGTATTGTGCTTATACTCGTGTTTATATTTTAATGCCCAGGTGTGAATGAGGAAACTTCTCTTTGATTGATATGTCCATTGAAATAGGAGTATTTTGTTTAATGCTAAGGTTTTCAAATTGAGTTAACGTAACATCACGCCTGTAATCCCCTTAAGGGGTAGGCAGAGGAGTTACTACACCCCCACATTTCACCAGTTACGTTTAAGTCCCACAATGGAATAGGTGG
>DWDX01005043.1:0-10949 GCA_018245675.1 Agara michaeli | reverse complement strand
CGACATTAGTGTTTTAATAATTTTCCTAAGCTGTTTATTTGATGTTAGGCGGTGCGAAGTTCGTCGGGACAGCTAGTCATTAATATAATTCTGCAATAATCTGCATTGGAGCAGTGTAGTGGAGAATGCTTAGGCCTCCCGCTATTGAGGGAGAGACTTGCGCCCAATGGGAAGGAAAAGAGTTCAGCCATTCTTAGTTAGTTTCTTAACTTCGAAGTTATTTGAAACGATAATCACATTACGAGAAATAAAATTTTGACCATTCAAAAGTATTTATTGTACTGCTATAAACATTTTAGTTTAGTTAGTAGAACTTTAATGTTTACTTTGTTAGACGTTTAAGTTAATATGTAAAAGTTACAGTGAGAGTAGTAAAAATCATTATCTGTGTGGTATTTTAAGCCGTAGTGCCTAGCCCGCGCTTTTCGCTTTACAAAAATTGTAATTATGGTTTGAAATTAAATTTAAAATGCTATAACAGTATAGCAAAACATCGAGAAGAAACCTACTCACGTAAGACTTATCCATAATATTATTAGAGATATGAAGTCGGACAATTTTAATATGAAAGTATTATTTTAGTATTAATGTTTTATCAGTACTTTACTATAGTTTTAATTGGGTTCGATCTATCAGCGAAATCCTGACGTTAATACCATCACACTCAACTAATGCCAAGTAATGAATATTGTTTATTGATTCGATGTCAGAATCTGCCGGTTAATTAAATTGTAGACGTTATTTGAGTAATGGATATTTACAGATATCACCCGTCTTTCTAAGTTCAGACACATTGATAGTAAATTTATCTTCTCTATTACTAACGACAAATTTGATTAATCAGGAGCTATACAATTATTTATAATGTATTTATGCATAGATAGAATAATGAATAATATCTAGTTTATGTATACTTAATTATAATATCTATAGGATAATTTGTTTTATTTTTCTGCGGACGAAACACCATTTAACATATATTTACAGTGCTATTTTTTTTATTTATTTTTTTATTTTTTATGAACTATCCCAATAGTATACTCGTAAGTAGATATTTCTAGTGTTTTGTATAAAACGCCAAAGGGTATCATTATGTTAAATTACTTTTGACGTGTATCTGAATGACTTTATTTTTCTTACATTGGATTAAATTCTAAACTTGTTCTATCAATTTTAAAATTCAACTTGTACTTTGGTAATTGCTCAACGATAATGAAGTTTTATCGCGTTCCATAAAAAAATGTTTACTAATTATGTAATGTAGCTGGAAAAAATAAGAACTTTGGACGTTATAATTAATACATCTTGTATGTTCCTATTATATTTTACCTGTTGTTGTTGTTGTTGTTGTTGCTGCTGTTGTTACACGACGTTACCTACTACTGTCGGTAGATGGCATAACACATATTAGGCGGCAATACATGTTGTATATGATGTACAACATTTTGCAGAAAGAAAGAGACATTTTTTTATTCCATCCAATTAAAAATAAAATAAAAGCACTTTTTTTTATATGCAACATTAAAAATACGAGTATAGATGGATGGAAAGGGGGTACACTCGGCGTTGCATGTGAAGGACCATTGGTGCTGATTTTCAGGTCACATGATTTATTTTTGCTTTTTCATCATGTCTGTTATATGTACATGTATTTTTCGCCTACAGTTGACATAGCACCAGTGTGTTCTTTATCCCTATCACAGTTTACACTTCAAAATAAATAGAGTGGTGTGCATAGTTTATCTGTGTCCTATCTTGCTTCCTTCTTAAATGATCAAAACCTGAACCAGATTCTAGGCCGCATCCTAGCATTTCGTCAGTCGAAAACTGTACAGTAACAAACTCTGTGTATTTCTTCATCAAATTCATATACGAGTATTTTGTGTTCATAATTTGAAAAGGTCATAATAGAAATGTTTATGGCGTTAATTCTTACTGATATAACGTCGATATTTGCAATTCATCATGCATGCCGTTAGACTTGCATCAGTCTACACTGTGACTGTTAGACCGAACAAGACTGTGAGATGATTCTCTTATCTACATCGGAACGAAACATTTTAATCTACCCGCAACCGTTACTTTTCGTATAACCTTAAAATATTGAGTGCGCTTGTAATGTGATGCATTTTATTTATATCGATAATGTCAGGATCGTGATTTCAGCAGAAATGCTGACGTGATAGGTGGTCTCGCTTGATATTATCGCTTATCGATGCCATTATAAATTCAACGAGCGTACGACTTTTCTTAGAGACGTATACCTACAATTTTTAATTTTAGTTTCAATCTTGATTTATTAAAAAGTACTGTTTTGGAACCATTTCATATGAGAGCGTCTTGTCCTTTAGGCGAGCTTGTTTTCATATCTATACAGATAACTAATGTTCGTGCTCAAAGACAAATGTTTGTCTTGTATGTAAAACGGATTCTGGTCATGATGGGCTCTTTGACAACGTGTATTTAATGAGCAGTATGTGGTAGTTTTTAAAAGTATGTGCATGACTTAAACAAGTAGTCATATTGTTGATAGACCTTCTTTGAAAGCCGCTAATAATTGTTGCAATTGTTATGGGAAGTGACTTAAAAAATTTGCCAAATTAAATTGAAAAATCATTTACATTCAACTCAACCGACACCCACTGAATATAAATAATACAACATGAACCTGGTGACTAAAATTATGAGGTCAATACAAATTTATCATACATATTAATTTACTTGATAACAATACGTAGGTAATGACGACGCCCCTCTTAAATGAAATAACATAATAATGTTGGCATATAAACCGCGATGGTCTTCATAAGACAGAAGATACCAATGTACCAAGTCGTTAAAAAGATTGTTAGAAACCTAAGACCACCAAAACAACGGTGTAAAGACTTTTTCTAGGCAGGCGTAATCAATCTTAAAACCAGTATATGCTTGCCATCAAACTGGTTCGCCGCCAAACGCTGAATTATTAGTTTAAAGGAGCGGAATTTGTCTAATTCCCTTTTCAACGTCGTTGCTCTATGATTTATATCTTGGTAGCGTAAGTCATTGCTTTTATCATACGTCTTTAATAATATGGAGGCCAAATGTCCTCAGCAGATGAAGGTCAAACGATACGCAGCCATCCGATTAACAAGAGACACGGTTTGGCCCAAAAAAAGTGCCGTAATGTAAAGTCGGGAAAAAAATGACTTCTCTTTTATAATACACCTCATTACCCGGTTTACCGAGCAAAATTTAATTCTTGTGCTTTTAACAATAAGGTCGCAATTGTAAAATTTGTAAGAGGTAAGACTTTTTTCTATTCCACCTTCAGACTCGTGTCCGTCGAATGCAATGAACCTCAGCATAAATAAAACACATTATGTATTCCGTTTCATAGTATTTTTTTACAATTGCTTATTCAAGCAGATTTCATTGAAAGCCAGTAAACGCGATAAAATGAATGAAAAGAATATATATAAAGCAATACATATTAACAAACATTTATATTTCTTATTTATTAAGCTAATAATTGTGATGACCACGAAAAGGAAAAAAACATTGCTTATTAATTGTTCGCGACAATGTAAAAAAACAATACAAATTAATTTCAAGGTATATTTTTAAAGGTTCTCCTCGTAAATTTTCAGCCAGGGTCAGTGGTTTTAAATGAATTCAAATCATAAAATAGCAAGTATTCTTTAAATATGCAACAATTATGATTGCATTTTAACGAATACTTGTTAGAAATGGCATACCTTTGCATCTAAATTAGACGTGAATATTAACTTTTTACCAAATGTAAATGATTT
Organism: Agara michaeli; assembly: GCA_018245675.1. NCBI lineage: Eukaryota > Metazoa > Arthropoda > Insecta > Lepidoptera > Hesperiidae > Agara > Agara michaeli. The sequence goes on along the minus strand of DWDX01005043.1, from coordinate 7,158 downwards.
TTTCCAGTAGGTATTACTGGCTGACTGACATAATTATTTTAACATTTCAATGCTACTCACTTTTTTCAGTCGCAGTTACAGAAGGTCTGAAGCATGACTCCACGGCGCTGCTAAAGTGCCGATGACTGGAAATTGAGATCCTTAGAATTTTTCAAAGACAGTTAACGTGTTTCACTGAATCTATTCGAAACGGTACCGACATGTTTTCGTAATCAGCACATCAAAATTTAAAAACAAACATAATATACATTTTAGATATTGGAGGTATATTCTTAGAATTAGACTGACTCTGAATCAGATAAAAAATGGGACGTGCTACAAAGAATGGGCAAAGGCCTATTTTGCAGGAGTAAAACAGAGTTGGAATGTCGGTAACCCGATGATCGGAATCGGCAGCCGTATCAGGTGTCGTCACGGTCCCGTGGCGCCGGCGCCGCGACCCCAGCCCGGTCGATGTGAACGGAACTATGTCCTGGTTACGCACTTGCACGATCAACGATGACTAGGAGACTGTTTACTTTTGCACGGCCGGCGAAAATTGGCACACGACTAATGGTGAGGTCAGCGCTGAAGGCTGAAGCGAGATCGTGTCGCTTCGTATGGCTAGCAAATAATAATTTGGCTGAGTTGCATTTTCGCGGGATACAAGCGTCATGTCAAGAATTTTACTGTCATACAAACTTTTAATGTCAATATTTAGTATTTGGATACGTTTTTCTGAAGTTATATCATCACGCCAGAACGCTAATGGAGTAGTCAGAAAATGCCGAGTGTGAAATACAAATAAATTTGTTTCCGAAATCAAAGTAAATGTGGTAGAATTAAAACTTTTGAAGGTAAGAGTAATCAACTTTTTATCATTGATTTAAATTTTATTCGCTGTCATATTTCTAAAGACATCTGTAATCAAAACTTTGTACTACTAGTTATAGTTTTCTCCACGTTCAGAATTACTGAGAGTACAAAAAAACACTATAGACTTGTTTATTGATTACAATTTATATTTGAACCTACGAGATCGAGGCTGATCTCAATAATCAATTAAACATATCATTTGTATTTATGATATTACAGATTACATTGTACTCTATATTGTCACTTATTGTCTTAGATTTACGGCTTATAATAGAATAAGTAAGTCTCCAGATTGTGCGAGATGTCAATTGTAATTATGTAGGTCAGTTAAGATGAGGTCAGGCGGAGAGGGGCGTAGCCGTGCAAAGATAACGTTAAATGCAGTCTCTCATAGTTAAGTAAATTAGTGCAATAATTCATTTCGTATTTCTTTGCGTTATGAAAACATTTCATCCACGTTAATTTAATATAATAATGATCCGGTTTTCTAGATATTTATATACAATACACACTGATGAAGTATTTTTCTAAGAAACCAATCGATAATATTACACTCGTTTGTGATTCATTGAAATTTCAATTCTGGAATTCTCGAAAAACAACGATATTTGGCGACGATTAACAGTAGAATTACGGACAACGTTAACAGCAATGTTACCTAAAACAATGCATTTTGATCATTGGGCGTGCGAGAACGGCGGCTTGCTTGTACTGATAAAAGCCCAACGGGACACTGCGCAAGGAGGCACCGGCGCGTTCCTTTGAAGATCCCGAAGCCTCCTGATACGCGTTAAACGACCACCGAGCTCTTAGTTGGTGAGAATCCTTCAGAACCCTACCATCTCCCTAACGAGGTAGGGCATCTCAAAAAGACTTCTCCCCGTAGCCAAAAGAAGTTACACAGTTGTCTTATAAGGGTATGAAGATCGTGAAACATAGTTAACCAGTAATATTCAAACAGCCCCGTGAAGAATGAAATAAACGCGCCAAACAGCAGACCAGTAACACAATGGCAATAACACGAAACATGTGTACGAAATTGAACAATGAAAAGAGGCAGCGCGGGTAAAAAACAAACAATGAGCGTTATGGAGTCCACTATCCCATGTGCGACGGCAAAGAACACACGTGTGGTACACATTCGACAATTGTAGAAGTGATGGAACGGAATATACTAGAACATGTCGCATGCCTAATGGCACACTGACTCATTATATATACAGAGATCTTTTTTTACTGTGATCCAATAGATAGTTAATCAAATGTACAAAATACTAGCACTTATAATTAATTAATAATTTAGTTGTAATTTTATTCATCGACAAGTACGAGACAATGCCTCATTGCAAGACCTTCTTTTGAGATTTCACAAAAATCGTCTTTTTTGAGTTAAGTCAGTAATCCGATAGGCATGCGATTTGTCCGGCTTATATATATTATTCGGTCACACATCATTATTACCGTCCAAATCGGTACTAGAATTTATATAACCAGCAATAGAATTACTAAAATTGTGTTACGTATAACCGAAACCCATGGATCGCCTACAAATAGATCCAACAGGTACAGTATTATTATATGACGCTATATTTAATGGAGTGATTGTTTGTGGTTAATGACCTCGCCGCAATGGCTGCTATCTGCGAATTCGGAACAGTTCGCCATTCGTGGTGTCAAAACCAATCTTTTGGTTACTTTTGCACTTTGTCTTATTTCTTTTATTTTAGTTACACAGTGACATTTGGTGTATAGCCAACTGACTTGACTAAAGCTTTGAGAGTGTAAAGGTTTTTAAACACCATAATAAGTGCACGTAACTTCTTCAAATTCATTCTAATTTATTATTTCCTTATATATGTTTATTTGTATACATTTTCGCGTAAATATACGAAATAAAACTTGATATATTTTATTACCCGTGAAATAGGTTCATCGATCAATTAATCAATGTACAATTTTATACATAAAATGGCTTTACAGTGCTTAAACAAACGCACAGCAGATTAATATTACAATGTAGTATTATGTAGTCGGAAACGTTTCCAAAACTGAAACAAAAGTTATTTCTCTCTAAGACATACTGTTGAGGTAAGATTTTTAAATTAGTCATAGTAACCTTTAATAGTATTAAAGTATTTCCTTGAGGACAATCGCAGATGTTTTGCTCTACTTGAGGCCTAAGTTGGAACATCTGAGAATACTGTATGTACCTTCCAAATACATAGTTACAGAACTAGGGTCTAAACGTGGTCGGTTCTATGACCTTCAGTTTATTTAATGTCGCAAAGTTTCACAAGTGCACAACAAAATCCAACACCATATTATGTAAATAGGTCGGCATACAGGAGTTAATACCCTATTCTATTCGGTTTGCAGACTATAAATACGTCTTAGTGTCAATCCGGAGTTACCGTGGCATGCAAAGCTCGGCATGCGTGTACATGCATATGCGATCATGTGCATGAAATTTGAAAACGATGCTGTTTATTATCATGTTTAAATTTAACCACATTTTTCATGTAATCTTGTAATGTAAACACAACGCTCATTCCTCAGAGTGACTATTTTATTTGTACTCATTTCGTTAACACAATTTCGCTTATGAACTAAGGGGGGTCTTAGTTGTGAAATAATGCTCTCATTGCCGCTCTAACACTGCATTTATTTATCACCCTTAATTTGCAGTTGATTCGTATCGTAGATTAATATCATAACATATGTTGGTTACAACACTGCTGTGTTGGCATCCACTAGCGGTCTGTTTGTGGGTTTTATGTTATAACATACATTATGTATTTATGGTGAAATACGATATAAATATCGGACACCAGACACCTAACTAAATTGGATGCACAGTACATATGTCACTGCGTGTTCTCCCAATTCTTTTAAAAAACCATTCTAATATATCTGTGAACTACAAGAATACGGTACAAAATGTACCCCGTCAAAAGTGAAGGGCAATTACGAACGCGTCCAAACAGTATGAGTGCATGACATCGACTCATGACTCGACTGTTATGATTATGAGTGTTATGGTTATGAGCGAATGTCCTGGTAGCAGACGTGTCGACAGTGCTTTGCGACAGATTATCAAGCAGTGGCGAAACTGCGCTGCCGCGGGACCCGCTTGAAACTAGACATTTTAAGTACCGACTACAATTTCAAAAAGTCTAATTACTTCCTGTTATATCTGATTCATGTTATTATATTATTGGGCTTAATTGGACATGTCAAAGCTGGTGACCGATTTATAACCATTAAGGCACGCCACAAATATATGCCGTATCATATACTTTCGATAAAGCTTTCAAGAGGTAAGAGGAGTTTCAAATAAATCGGAGACCAGGTCACGAGCATATCTTTAAAATACGAGCATTAGGACTTTGATGCATGTAGAAAACGCTAAAAAAATTGTAAGGACCGTAATCGACAGAAATCCTCAATTTCTGTCCACCTTGTAGGAAATGGGGGTGGCTGTATGTATGCAGGAAATTTAGAAATAGCCGCAAATGACTGATTTAATATTGGATGGTAACAATCCTACCGAGATAGGCCCCGCTGAGATAAGCCTCGCTACAGCCCCGATTGTATCGCCGGTAATGTTAGTAAGTACGAAGTTATTTTGCGCAAGTAGTGCACTGTTAGAAATATAAAGGCGGGGTTACATTGATAAGTTACCTGGAGCCAGGTGTGCTGGAGACGAGTATTCTGGAGACTCGCGCTGTCGTATCCTTGACCAGTCCAGAAGGTAGAAAACTCTGTTAGCCAACAGTTTCGATGTAAAACGTACATATATTGGCGCCCCTTGGCGTAAGAACGACTCGCACGCCGTAACGGCGACGTAACGAAACGGCGACGTAACGTAACGGCGACGTAACGTAACGGCGACGTAAGCTAACGAAATTACGTTTTAAAGTTTTTACGTATTTTATGCTGTATTTGTTAATTAGTTTTCTTTAATTACAAATTCCTTCAATAACCAACGATGTTTTTATTCTGCCTCACTCTCTGTAGTCTAATTTCCAATAAAAATATGCTACGAGCTATTTTTCAATCTCTCTGGAAGCATAAAACACGCGTCATTTACCGGCATTCTCATACAACAGAATAAGTAAGCACAAGTGAAATAGATGTAGGCGTTACCTTCCATTACAGTCAGTATCTTTGTATTTGACCGGCAATTAATGGATCCAGTTAATGTATAAATGTGAACGCGGCCTAATATCAATCTTTGATCAAATTAAGCGTACGTTTATTAATTTCCAAAGTTATGATCGCTTGTTTATTTACCTAATAGATGTTTATATTTGTTACAAATAAGATAACACGATTTAATATTATGAAATCGTTGTAATTTATCTTCTATTAGCCAAACACGTGTTTGCATTGTATTCGGATCTGAAGTGAAACATGTGAGTTTCAAATATTTTTTTGAATTTACAAATTAATGTCCAACCTGAATGTACTTAACTTTTAAATAAAAAAAAAATTAATCAAACTAGCCGTAGTTAATAGGTAATCGGCATATACTTTTGTTGTATATCTTAGCAGATATAAAATTTTATTTTTTATTTATTTATTTTTTGGGTCCCCTGGTGTACCTTGAAGACGAAAGCATCTTCGCTTTAAAACGATTCGTAGCGAATATTTGAATTTGGAATTAATAGCATTGCATTCATAATCCCTTCAATCGTCAATTGAAACTCATGATCTGGGTCCGAGTGTCGAGTATCGCGTGTTAAGTGTCAAGTCTCAACGCGTGTTTTGTCGAGTGTCAATGCATGTAGTGTCGACTCGTGAGTCACTTGATTTGTGTCGACTCACGCTCGCCGTAACAACATTAATATGCTCTTAAATCGTGTGTGTATTTAACACCGTTAGCACGGTCTGTTGATTTTCAAAATATCCTTTGTTATGTACTAATCATGCTTTTTAACTCATGCAATAACAGTTTTAGTAACGTAATATTACGCCTGTAATCCCCTTAACGGGTAGGCAGAGGAGTGTAGTACACCCCCATATTTCACCAGTTACGTTTGAGTCCCACAATGAAATAGGTGGTGAGCCTATTGCTATGCACCGAGCACACATCCAGACTCCGAGTCACTGCTAGAAATTCTAGATGAGAAAAATCCAACACTACCCAACCCGGGATTTGAACCCAGGACCTCCCGATTGGCAGTCGCGCTAGCAACTGCCCGACCAACGAGGCAGTACGGTTTTAGTACCATGATTAAAAGAACACTGGCTACTTCACTTCTAACTGTGCAGCTTCTAACTTCACTGAGATAAAGAATAATAATATAATAATAATAATTATTGATTAAGAATATTAAAGAATAATGTGAAGGTTATTCTCACTGGGTATGTTTCACTGTAGGCTGTGAATGTTAGCGTCAAATATCAATCTAAAATTCATATCCAGTAACACAACTCGTATTAGTTACTTTGTTGAATTACAAACTAATATATAATATAATATAATATAATAATAATAATACTTTCGAATAGTCGAATATATATAACGACTTCGATAAAGCTTGTCGACGGTTGTCTGGTGGCATTCGCTTTAAGCGATAAGACTTGAAATTAATTTTTTGCTTGGGAATTTTTTTTTTCCAATTATTCCCTACAATATACAGTAATTGTTGTTATTTTGTTTGAAGAAACTGGAGCCTATCTTTGGGAAAATAAATCGCGTGTATTCGTATATGCGTACGCATTGTTATTATTATCAATATGAATTAGTATTGTGATGCATAACATCGTCATAGATTTATGCGTACAAGTGCCAGCCTCGACGTGAGTTCCCTCGTTTGCCCAGATTGTTATTTACAACTGCCACGGTATAGTGTACACTGTGCGGCTGGAATGGTCCACACTTCACTCGCTGTAATCCTTTTCAAACAGCAACAGTTGCGGCAACGATTCTCTTATATCCCTATATCGCCAACAGGCTTAGTGCTTTTGTCACTGTTGTACATCGACGTGTCCTACGTAACTAACCAACAAATTGGTAGATTGCAGTTTTTTACGAGGATTGCTTTGTAATAAATATTGAAAGCACTAAAAAGATTAATATGCATTAACCCTGTTTTTATTTATTTATTTATTTGTTTATTTAACAATTTTCGTACGCTTACATTTTTATTTAAGTAATGTGACCAAGTTGGCGCTTTAAAAACATCAGATTTAAATATGGTCCTTGGTCCAATAAGTCCAATTGGTCCAATAAGTCCAATTGGTCCAATAAGTCCAATTGGTCCAATAAGTCCAATTGGTCCAATAAGTCCAATTGGT
>DWDX01005042.1:0-10949 GCA_018245675.1 Agara michaeli | reverse complement strand
TATTTAATAAAACACTAACGAAAAAACAGGTGTCATTTTAATGGTTAGTTTGCGGTTATATGCATTTCATCCCGAAACAATTTCATCTTGAAATATTAAAATATTCAGTCTTACAGCATTAGGCTAGGGCTATATAAGGGCTGAATTTTTAAATTATCTAACTCTTCAAATGGATCTCCCGTGTATGTATATGTATTACGTACCACACCCTGCAGTGTAAAACAATACGCCTACAAAAACAGTTGCACACCGATCATTATGGAGATAATAAAAAACTAAGTAGATAAATACCCGTAATAAAAATTAAAATGTAATTAATTTATGCACATATGTAATTTTCACATTACTATAATAAAAAACAGACAAGTATACTTCCCCTTAACATTCCACGCCACTATATCTCTCAGATGTGACAAATATAATAATTCGGTTTCAAATCCAATTAACTTATAAATGGAAAATTTTATAATTTTCAACTGAGAATTCATTATCATTTATTTTACTTGTTACTGGTAACTAAATAACTTTTTTTAATAACCCGTAATTATTAATAAGATTTAATCTAGTTGTTTAAATCCTAATATTACGAGTATTAAATTGTACCTGACATTAAGGTTTTTGTCTACGGAAATTAAGGATTACGATCGTCCGTCGCAATTATACGTGAAGATTAAAGGTATAATTGTAACGGACGGATGGTTAAAGATTAAACCTTATCAATAGCCATCAACCATTTTAATATGGAGTTTCAAATGAAAAAAAAGCAATGTTCTTTTTGTCATAATTTCGACAAACGAACACTTCGATTCGTACTGCATAATTCAAATAACTGGCATATTTAAATTACAACTTACATTTTGAGAACCAGGATGTTGCCAATCACTCATTTCCATTAATCCCCAAAATAACTTGCTTGACAATATTGTTTTACACTTAATCTATAAGTACATAGTCACACATATCGGTATTGACAACACGAAACAATCTTAAATATCAATTTATATTGTCATTCGTTTTCATAGTTTCCTCGTTTGTAAATTATGTCAAAATTATTTTAGAACAACTTTTTGTAATTTTTAGGGCACTAAATCATTGATATTTTCATCACAACACCTCACAAATATGTACTTCGTGTTTACGAAACTCATTTTGTTTAACGTCGTTATATCTGTGCGCGCTCCATGACAACCATACACAAGCTCTCGGCGCAAAGTCCGCGGGTCGACTAGCACAGTCAGCGTGACGTTAGTCGGCGAGCGCAACGCACCTGTAGAACGTTGAACGTAAATTATTTCGATTTTCAAAATCCTGATATTTTTATCACTTTGTCTATTACGACCAGCATTATCACTACTTAGTATAAAACAAAGTCGCTTTCTCTGTCTCTATGTCCCGATGTCCCTATGTACGCTTAAATCTTTAAAACTACGCAACGGATTTGGATGCGGTTTTTTTTAATAGATAGAGTGATTGAAGAGGAAGGTTTGTATGTATAATTACATTTGTATAATAATATATGCGCGGAACGAAGTCGCGGGCAGAAGCTAGTAATAAATAATATACTTGCGTGAAAAAACCTCAATCATTGCTCTTCAACTGAAAAGACAAATGGACTTAATTATTTCTATTGACGATTTATTTATGTTTTATACGATTCTATTTTACATGTTAAGACGGGTAAGTACCCCTACACTTTCATATAATTTTTGACGAATAATGAAGTTCTGAGTACACTTTTATTCCGAATTTTCCTATTCTACTGTATATGCTGCAAGCGATCTCTACAAAGCGATTCAACGCCGGTTTCACACTTGAATGGATGATATAGGGGTTGCCGCCCGAATATATTATACATAATGCATATTTATGTACATGTACTTTGATAGAAGTAATAAGAAAACTACACCTTATAGATGTTATAATGTATATATATTTTCTGAGGTGTGTGAAGTCTACCAATCCGCACTTGGCCAGCGTGGTAGACTACGGCCTAAATGTATCTCAGGACGAGCGGAGACCCGGTTGGCAGTGGACAGATAAAAGGGTCAAAAAAAATGTTCAAAATCTTAAAAACGGCATTTTACTTCAGCCCATGGACATCCAAAACTAACTTCTAAAATTGCAACATGAGTCATACATAATTAAAAATTGAGGCCGGAAATTTTAACCAATAAATGGGAACAGAATAAAATTTCGTACCAAAACGCTTTCGCCAAAAGTACCTCTGGCAAGTATCTAGATCGGACGAAATAAGAACTTTATTGTTTTACCAAAAAACACAACCGTGTTATATTTCATGGATGTAACGTCCTTTGGTGCAATATCAAAGGGAAAAAATTCCTATAAATCAAATCGAACACATACCAAAGTGTCGTTAAACGTCTGAACATGCGATATTGATATTAACTCGTACATAAGTAGTTTTATTATCGAATTGGAATCAAAGCGTTGATGGGGGAATGTGGCTTGAAAAATGAAGCCATTTCAGCTTAAATGGTGTGAGGCTCACGCAAGTTGGTGTAGGAATCGATTATGATTTCTTTTAATATTTAGGGCACGTCATTGGGTCACTTGGGTTTAAGTACAATCAGTCAAAATCACTTCGTATTGAAAGAAAGAAAACGAAAGAAAGAAAGAAAACGTACTTTATTTCGCCAAAAATTATAGAGTATACATATTATAAAACTACAAAATAAGATGGAATCAAAACAAAAAAAAATAAAAATAAAATAAAACAATGAGAAGAATAAAATAAAAATAAATAACGTAATATATAAAAAATAAAAATAAAAGTATATAAAAATATGAAAAAAATAAGAAATGTATTGTAGCTACCAGTAATTTTTATCGACGATGCGATGCTGTGTAACAACGATCTTAATTGTAATATTATTCCATTTTGATACAGTCTACAAATAGCTTTGATAGATTAGTGATATGGTGTTCAGTCTCTTACTGCAGGTTCAAATCCCAGCACCCACATCTGACTTTTCATAATCACGTCCGTTTTAATAGTTTAAAAAGAGATTTTTATTAATTTAAAAGTAAAGAAAAATACCGCGAGGAAATCTGAAATAATGTTTTCCTAGGTTTGTGATGGGGTTTATTTTCGGCAGTAGAACAATAAAAGGGTTAAAAAATTAGAAAATTAAAAACCTTAAAATTATCGAAAATGTTTCAACGAATGATTTGGTCATCAGATTGATTTAACGGTTCCTATGGATCTCGGAGGCTTTATTACAAAGGCGATATATCACTACTTACTACATAGTATAAAACAAAGCCGCTTTCCGCTGTCTGTCCCTATGTATGTTTAGATCTTTAAAACTACGCAACACATTTCGATGCGGTTTTCTTTAATAGATAGAGTGATTCAAGTGGGAGGTTTATATGTATAATAACACCCATTATATAGTAGAGAAACACTGTTATTTCTGAGGTTTTTAATGTGATGTCGTAAATAATTACATCTTTTGCGGCGGGGGCAGGACGAGCTAGTTTTCAATAAATCACACGCAACAGTATCACTTTCAGGTCGGAGCTCAGACGGTGTCGCGGCTCACTGACATAACGAAGGCAACGCCTCAAACCTTGGCGTTATGTTACAATACGCTCCAGTTGTTAAACGTTATAACACCAAAGCTAGGAATTATTTTGAAAATAATAATGATAACTGGGGACAATACCACACGCGGCTATCTGATTCCAAATTAGGCAATCGAATGCCTGTGTTATTGTAACCGGACAGCTGATAAAGACCAGATATGACACTTGTATAGATAATTTTATTACATGTCACACATCGCACAGATGTTTGTCCTGGGTGGGAATCGAATCTACGACCTCCGGTTTTGCCGTCAGGGTCTTTCAGCGCTTGACCACGAGACCGGTCAGACAGTTATAACACTAGAGCTGGAATTACTTTGAAAATATCATTACATTCGTATATTAATGAATCTCTACATAAATATTGGTTTCGACTCAGCTACGATTAAGATAGAATACAATACAATACAATACAATATTATGCATACAATATATGCAAGAACAATCTATCAACCTATGCAATCGCATTAAAACGCTATGTTCAAAGTTTCTCATATATTTATGACCGAGTGAAAGAATTTAATTATAAATAAGGGTGAGAATGGCTTCAATACAAACATATAAAAGGAACGTTTTCGTATCTTTCACACAGAATTTCGCATAGGAAAACTAAATAAACTAAAGATCATGTATCTTGCACAACGCTCGAACCCAAGTCAGTGTATAAATTGCGGGTTTGGCTTCGCAACAAATCCGGCTTGTTGAATCCCTCTCGACGGGTCCTAAAGATAGCAGATACAGATAACAATAGCGAAAGGATACACTTTTGGTATACGCCTATCGGAGAGTTCCGATGTAAGAACCCTGAAGTAGTTCGTGAAGATCCTGAGAGAAGACACATACTCGTATCTAAATATGTAACAGTCAAGAATGTTATAGCGATAGTATAGAGCAAATAAATATACTAAACAATTTCATTTATAATAACAAATGTTAACAAACTTATTACACATTTACTGCCTCGTTGGTCGGCCGGTTGCTAGCGCGACTGCCGATCGGGAGGTCCTGGGTTCGAATCGATACTGTTGGATTTTCCTAATTTTGAATTTCTAGTAGTGACTCAGGGTCTGAATGCGTGCCCGGTGCCTGGCAATAGGCTCACCACCTATTCCAAAATGGAACTTAAACCTAACTGGTGAAATGTGGGGGTGTACTACACTCATCTGCCTACCCCTTAGAGGATTACAGGCGTGATGTTACGTTTATTACACATTTATCTAATTTTCATTTCTGTCGAATACCCACATCCTGTCCAAATTCGTTATTCCATAAAATGGCCTAACGAATATTGAAGCAGGAAAATATTCTTTTTAATTTACATATTTTACATAACAATTAATACATCGAATAAATAATATTCGGCGTGGTGTTTGAGTTCCTATATTTTAATAATATTGTATTTTAATCATAGCTCTTATATCTGCATTATAATAATAACGGTTTTGTTCATGTCAGTTTAATTTGTAACAATACTTACCATATCGTGAAGCGTTAGGTCTGGCATCAAATGTTTCCTGATTTTCCTACGAAACACAATAAGGTGAGCTTGGAAATTAAGTATTTTTATTGGCGTTTTAGACCTCAGTCTACCAAGCTGTCCAAGTGCGAATCGGCAAACTTCACACGCCTCAGAAACATTATACTGTTTTATAACATCTCTAGAACGTGCTGGCTTCCTCACGTTTTCCTTCAACGTTATAGCTAGTGATATTAAAATTTTAAGTCATAAAATTCTAATCTGCAATCAAAAGTCTAATCTGTAAAAAAATGATAAATTTAAATTAACGATATGCTTAACGACTCATTTGAAAAAAATAAATCTCCTGCCATGCCAATTAGAATAACATAAGATATTTCTGATGCAATTGGATTTTCGTTTAGATACGGAAACAGAGTGTAATATTACTATCGATATATACCTAAACGTAAACGTAACATCACGCCTGTAATCCCCTAAGGGGTAGGCAGAGGAGTGTAGTACAGCCCCACATTTCACCAGTTACGTTTAAGTCCCACAATGGAATAGGCGGTGAGCCTATTACCATTTTTGCTATTTTTGCTAGCTATAAAATTGCGAATCATAATAAAATCCTTTCAAATTTTACATACATACACTTAACGAAGGTCATTTCAGTCATCTTAATTCGGCTTTGTCTTTGGCTTCGGCCTTTCGGGAGAATCCAGACGAATCCCCAACATCTGACAACCTTAGTCCCACTGTTTGGGCAACTCTCTCTGGGATACTCTCCGGCAAGAGCTGGAAGTCTGCAGTATACTCCAGCACGCTGCTCCCGTGTAGAAGCGTTCTGTTAAATGCTTTTAAAACGCCTTTAAGGGCTTCTACAAGGTTCAACAACTGATATCTGAAGATAGTCACGACCGAATTTAACATGCCCTCCAAAAGAATGAAAAGCTTGTGAAAATTACCTTTTTTTTGGTGACGGGGAAACCTTCGGAAGGTACCACGGTGCCTTGGGAGAGACACCGGGTTGTGTGATTTATACCCACTAAAACCACCTCCATGGTCGTCCTCGGCGTTGTGCGGAGGACTTCGGGATATCCAGCGGAACGCACCGGTGTACTAACGCTTGGCTAGCTCGTCCCATTTGAGACATCTGTCTAAACCTACACCTCTCGGTGCTAATGACGGTGTGCGGCCATGCACGCCGCCATTCCTGGGGTTAGTAGCTGGAGTAGCAGTACTGGCACGAATTATCGTAGCTATATTCTGATCCTGAACTACAGGGACAGATACCTTGTAATGACCTAGACAGACTTGGAAATGACCAAGCGGTCACCGATCCTAATGAGTCCTCCATTTGTTATATTGGTATACGACCGTATTTCTGCTAGGAGCACTTCATGACAAATCTAATAAACTCAAAACATCATAAATTGGTATCGATATCAGCTATTGAGTTGGGTAATCATTGATTTTCACATTTTAAGTTTGAATGTAACTCACGACCGCTGACTCGAAAGTCGAGATCCATTACCCGCTAAGCCAACGGCGTCTGTTCTTGTAACGAAATGCAAGTAAATGAAGAGGTTGCTTTTATGGTATGCTAATACAAACGAAACGTGTAAGTTATTAGTAGACATTGGATTATATGCACTATCAAAATGCCAAAATATGCATGCAATTGTGCACTAAAAAAAGGGCGATATATGCACATTGCACAATCGAGAAAAAAATATTCATAAAATTTACAAGTGACATATAGACATAGAGGATCAATCAATCGATCCTTTCCAAAAAAAGGCTTTGGCAATTTTTTACGAGCAAGTGTGATCACTATACTACAACCTACATTGTACCATACAGCATTGGTAAAGATCGATAAAGAGACTAGTTCTACTTATACAAACGCCAATGTACACTCGTTAGCGCGTTTCAGAAACCTGTACCACGCCCTCTAGAATATCTGAGTAGAAATTTCAATTTCGTAAGTTTCCCATAATGTCAGAGATGTACACTAGATGGCGGTGTTAACATATTATGCTTCAGTCGATAATACAGATGAACATAGTGGAAGCACTTACGTGGTTTCTTTGTGAGACATTATAATCTTGTATAATATCTTTCAACATTTCAGGGAATATACAATCCGCAAGGAAGGTAGGCAAACTGTTGCAAACTCTTGAGGATAGTTCATGACGTATTAGGCATTGGGATTAAATTAATACTCTTTCATAGGATTATTATAAAACTGAATAGTGAGTGAGGAAATCACTGAATCTAGCATAGCGTAAATGAACAATAAGAAAGAAATTTTGGAAATTTCACACCTAAAAGTGTTAAATAGGAGTAGAAAGGTCGGTACCGAGATGTTTTCTCCTCCGGCTTTTTTCTTTTTGGTCTACATTGCACCAAATCCAATTTAAACCCCGGATTCTTGACCATTGATATAATGTGCAATGCTGGGTACCAGAGTCACGGTTTTGTGTATATTTTAAATATCTTACATGTGTGTAAATTTTTGTGTATGAATTTAGTAGGTAATAATAATTTGCACTTATACTTCCATTTCTTAATTTTGTACGCCGTAAAAGGCAAAATATTGCTTGAACTAATAATCCTGTAACATCTTTATATGTACCCATATTTGTGCAAATAAACGTCTTTGTCTTTGTCTTTGAAGAAAGATTGTATGAAAATTCGTCGCTTTCGGGGTTAGACACCTGAAATTTTACATTACAGCTAGCTAGCTAGAATAAATAGTGTTATTTACTCCAAAATACAAAATGCTTATTTGTTGGATTTAGGTACATAAAAATTATAATAACAAGCCATTCTAGCAGCATTGAAGGGATTAAAGTTCTTCTCAAAAGAATAAGATTTTAACAAAGACGTTTATTTGCTGTATATATATAGGGTACATTTAAAGATTTAACAGAATTATTAGTTGAAGTTGAATCCATATTTTGTCTTGCTTCTTAACTCTCATAATTATTGTGTCCAAAACAAATGCGTTACGAAAACTCAAATGTTGAATTGTTAATTGAAGAATTCGATTCACTCGACTTTATATAAGGGTCTATCGGCGACCCTGGTCAAAAATATAATGTTACCCGGGTAACAGGTAAAAGATTTTAGATACTAGCAATGGTAATAACTATTAGTACAAATCTAAGTCAATGTCTAGTGTTAGCTCTAGGTTCGCTATCTTTTATACTACTCCGCCTGTACAGTCGTTAGCGTGTTTCAGGAAAGCACGCACTGCCATCTATATTGCGATGGTGACAACTGTATTTATGTAGATTCCCACCGATTACACTTATATAACATAACAGTCAATTTATACTGCCATAATACCTCTTCATCCGTTTTTTATCACTCTTAGGGGTGGTATTTTAAAATTTGAATGGGAACTTTCCAACAAATTAAAAAAAAAGTAGGAGTGAATTGAGAACCTCTTCATTTTTTAAGTTTGTAATATCGACACTTAATAGTTACTCACTTAACAGCTAGATGGCGCTAGTTTAATTTCTGAATCACGCTAACGAGTGTACGTCCGCGTTTGTATAAGTAAGAAACATCATATAAAAACGTTATGCACATAGCGCCCGAACTAGATGTTCAAAAGCTGTGTATTCCGGTTTGAAATTTTTGTTAGGATCGTATTAATGGGATCCTTTTATTTATTATTAGTATGTTTATTGTATATTTAGATGAATTTGGTTAATAGATAGCAAGAGCCTGAAGAAAAGACAGCATATTTTCAGCTAATCCTATGATACAAATTCGAGTCGAAGTCGAACTGATTCTGTGTTATTGAAACTTGAAGAGTTTCATTCAAAAACCTCAGTTTTTGAATGTAAATGTACCTCTTGCAACGCATTATATTGGATGGGGTTTTGTTTCCAGTTTTAATGTTTTCTAGATACGAAACAAAAACTCGTTCAAAATCAAAATAATTTTGAAATTGCCTCAATTTCTTTAAATAAACTGAAATCATGACGTACAAAAATTGTATTGATTGCATAAGTCAAAAGTTACATAAAAATTTTGTATGATACATTTTTTTTAATATGCATAAACGCATACTGCACTCGCCAATCTGGGAATCTGGTAAAAAACAGCTATGGGTAAATTAATTTCTAGACAGAGTCCTGTAGTTTCCTAGGTTACCTCTTTTAAAATAAGCAAACTTTTACCTGTTTTTAGATAAAGATGAAATACATTCATGAGAAAGCGAATAAAATCTCCCGGATTTGTCCATTTTGATATATAATTTATGTAGCCACGTTTTCTAGCCGACACGCCATATTTACGACGACAAATACCAAGCTATGGTCTGGGAAAAGTCATATTGATGGAAAGTGAAATTATATAACTAGCTGTTACCCGCGGCTTCGGCCGCGTGGTTAAAAGAATTTAATTTTGTTCACACGACACAACGTTATTGCGTCAATAACGCCATCTGTAGAACTGATTTGATTGGAACGTTTTTTCGGAATTCGAAATTGGATAACTTCAAATTATTCAGGTACCTAACCTATCATCCATAATGAATTAAAGTTAACAGATTATTATTTTTTTCTATTATTATTTCCCTCTAGTGCCTTAATTAATGATTGATTAATTAACTAATGATTAATAAAATATTATAACAATAATAAATAGAAATAGTTACCTGCTGCGGCTCGCGAGAGCCGAAAAATTGAACAATGAATTATGGCGGATACCCCAAGACTTTAATGACCAATCCACGTGTTTGAATCCCAGATACATTGCAGTAAAATACTCGTAAAACAACTAGAAAAGCTTTGATTCAATATGAAAAGGTGATAAAGGCGATTTTTTAACAGTTATATTGGAATGAAATTACCTACTCATTGTTTATTTGCGAGATGTAAACTAAACTATATTATTACACAACTACTATTTATTTCTCTCTCTAACTCTCGCCTCTCTAGCATTTTATTCGTTTCCTAATTACTAATAGATTTTTTTATTTACATACATTGATAACTCAATAAAATTCGTTCCAACGATTATATTTTATAGTATATAACGCCATCTATTATTGTGCAATGGAAACTACATATTGATTCGCGAACGTTTTCCTATCCATCGTGTGTCGCCATCTATTGGCGCATAATAGAAACTTTCCCCACACTATCTACGCGTATTGATCGAATATGTTTCTTAATCTTAAAACATTACGGAATCGCAAATAAATATGAAAATAAAGTAAACAGATGGATGATTAATGAAACCTTTCTCCTTATGTAAGCGAAAAACAAACGAGCTAACATTACTGTTTTCCAACGATCAATCATGCGTTTACAATCGATTCGTTAAACTAAAAGCGCGAGTTTAAAGCAGTCATATATTTAGTCTGTATCCGCTGTGGTTAAATGAGTGTGTTGTGTATATTGACTACGAAGTGCATACGTTTCCACATGTATTTTGTTGCGTGTATTTTGGCTTTGGTGTCCCGTCCCGCCCCCGTCCCCGCAATACCCTTTGGACGTAGAATTTCGTAAAATGTGTGTTTAGTTCACCTCAACGAATCACTACACATTATATTATTATACATATAAACCTTCCTCTTGAATCACTCTATTATTAAAAAACGCATCAAAATCCGTTGCGTAGTTTTAAATATCTAAGCATACATAGGGTTAGACAGGGGTAAGCGACGTTGTTTTATACTATGTAGTGATTATAACAATAATGTCTTGGGACAATCCATCTCCAAGAGCATGAACCTTAACTGTGATAATCATCTACACTAATATTATAAAGAGGAAAACTTTGTTTGTATGTGTGTTTGTAGTGAATAGGCCCAAAAACTACTGGGCCGATTTTAACAATTCTTTCACCATTCGAAAGC
>DWDX01005041.1:0-10951 GCA_018245675.1 Agara michaeli | reverse complement strand
AGTTCCTACAGGTCTGATAGGGTCGCAATTACTGGACGTACAATTGTCACGAATGCCATTGGTTGAACTGCGATTAAAGATAAAATAAGGCGATACTTGGCTTAACTGGAAAAGGGTAGAATATTTCGCTATTTATATGGCTATAATTGGATTCATGTAGGAAATCTAAATTTGAAATTTCGAACATTTCAAACGCCGACAAATGTCAACTAAAAACGATGTATACTTGTGTGTTTAATAGAAAGTAAGTTCAGAAACTAAAACCCAACTACTGAAAGTAACGCTCTAAATAGTGTGAAGCACGAAAATATTTTCATCTGAAATTGTTACGAGTAGGACAGGGTATGTACAAACTACTCAATATGTAGATGCTATCTATTAAATAAACAACTACTCATAACACGTAATATATTTTATATATTTAGCAGATTGATTTTCGCACGCTTGTGAACCATATTTATCCATAAAATAAGTTCATTTGAGTTTACGCGTTTTTCTTTGATGGATATGCCCACTGGCAAGAAATTTAATATCATGCCTTTTCCCACATCCCGAGCCAAGCTCTGTTTGAGACTGATAGAGTGATTTCTTTAAACATTGCGGTTTCTGCAGCAAATTAAAATCAGTTCGGGAGTTACATATATACCTTACCGAAGTAAAATTTTAAGCAAAAAAATATTTTATCCCCTATATTATACCCTTAACGATAGTAAGTATTTATCAATGTTTGTTATTACGTGGCTAAGTAAACTCGTAAAACGAATTTATTGTGAAAATTTCGTACTTCTATAGTTTCGACTGTGTTTATGAGTTCCTCACACGAAAATTGCCTACCTCTTAGTATCTAGTAATTGTACCTAAGATGCTGTATGGTGAATGAGTAATATGAAACACTTTTAAGAACTTTTTATATACCTATGTAAAGTATATAAAAAAATGTCGAAATATGGAATAATGCTAACTAAATAAAATACTTGAATTTTCGGTCGCGTTATTAGCTATGTTAAAAAGTAGAATGAAGAGAAATAATATTTGTTCTTTATTTCACGGCACTCGACGTGTAATAGAATTCGTTAAGGCGAGACCGAAGCAATAAAGAAATCGCTTGACTGGTTGTGCCTGATTCACTTATTATAGTCGACTGAACTGTATTCTAAAGCATTCCTAGCGCTAGTATAGGAGATTGTTTAAGAAAGTTCCAAGACTTTTAACGGTCGTTATATATAAAGGTAATGTATCTACGAGACAACGTCTTTAAAAGTTAAAATCACCACCTACAATTAGATGACACGTGTGTGTGTGTTTGATTATTATGCGCAAGAAATAATTATTAAAAAAAAATATATATGCCATAATGGATTTTTTTTATGCTAAAGTTAAATAACCATTTTTTCAGACGCAAGAGATAATACACAAAGAATGTTATCGTATAGAAATAACTGCATAATTTTAAAGGAAAATGTGTGGAAAATGCAGGTAACTTTACGTAGAAAACTGGCCACCAAAGACTGATAAGCGGAATGAGCTCCGGCCCACGGGAAATTAATTAAATGTAACATTACGTTGTATCTTTGTATGTCGGTAATGAACTGTCAGGCAACTACCGTAATATTCATATTTTTATTAAATTTACTGTTATAAAGATAAAGGATATATTATTACACTGTCCATATTATTTCATTGTATTGTGAAATTGCATTTATAATAGTACAATAATTGTGTTCTGGTTTGTTTTTCTATGTATTTTAGTATCTTGACAAGATGCATATGCATGCATGCAAGACATAATATGCATGCTATGAGTATGTTTTATTTTTTTGGTCTATAGAAGTAAAAACCGCACATATAGACTAATTGTTGTTAGGTAATTGCTAACTGCCTCTCCTTAAATATTCTAATAGCCTAGCTTTTTGACATTGGTGTTATATTTCAGCAGCGCTTTTTAAAATAATCGCCTGTTTCTTATAATAAGGTAAAATTATTTTATTTATTGAACAATATACGTTCGAACCCAGAGTAACCCCATTGTTTCGGCATAAATATTTGTGAGACATAGATTTACCTATTTTTTTTAATTAATAAAATCTATTACGTAAATTCTTCAAATGAGAACTAGCAAAGCAAACCATTGTATGATAAAATTAATCAACGTAGATATTTCTACAATTGGTTCAAAGACGTTAACGTTAACTTTTTAAGGAACTCCTGAATGGCGTGCTTATTTTTTCTCTATTTGAAATTAAGCTAAATTACTTTGTAGAAGTAATTATGGCGGTAACCTTTGCGTCCTGAAACATTAGAAGTATACGTTGAAGCGTAATTAAAGCTGTACATACGAAAGCAATCTCATTAAAGTTGGAACTCATTACATCGTCAATCTGCCGGCTTTCCTTTTAAAACTAACTCGCAAAATAAAAGCTTACAACTAAAATGACTGGCGAAATTCAAACTCGTTAGTGAGTCTTTATCGAGAACTTTTTGGGGCAAAGAAGTGTGGGGAGCCGAACGCTGATAGTCAGAAACTTGACGCGGTACGTGATCCTTTTGACACAAGTTTCTCATTGAAGCGCCGGCCTTTAGTGTTCCATCCTTTTTTCATTCCGACGCCCGATCAGAACCAATTACGCTGTCAGGAGTTTTGTGAAGTTCCCTTTATATTAGCACGTTTTTCGTTTCATGTGATTGCTCGTCTAATCGGAGAGGTTAAAGGATCGCGCGAAATATAACGTTAACATTTAGCTACGCATGATTTATTAAGGGTTCTGTATATTTGTTTATTATGATACTTGATATAATTTTTGAAGGTAAATTGAATCAAAGGCTTAAAGAACTTTATAACAACTTCACTAGTAAAATTAGGTATTTTATAACATAGACACAGGATCATTGACATCGATAACACGGTTAATTGTAATAACGCTTAAAATTAAATCATTGGGAGACCTCATGCACGCCTTCGACAAAGTCAAGAGTTAATAATAATTTGCATAGGTTTTTTTCATTGTCAAAACAGTTGTTGTTTTTCCACTTTTCTTTTCGTTCAACCAAACGTATTGTTTTTATCCTTTTTTATCCCTGTTTCTTACAGGACATGATTCCATATCAAAATTCGAAATTCGGCAATTTTTTTCGTTCTCGTTGTTTAATTTCGGAAAAAAATCTTATCACCTTTTAGAAAACAATGAAGTGTACGAGTAGGTACCTATTTGATACGAAAGGCTAGAATATGCTATTGTTGACAAGTAATTTCATTTTATCAGAGTAAATACTTCAATTCTCTAAACCCCATACAAAGTATACTTACCTGTGTCTTCTTTTGCACTAACATCTTCGAAACTTCTAATTAATTCTGAAAACTATCAAAGTTTCAACTTTCAGAAAACGCAACCGTCTTAACCGACAAGCAATACATTTCGAGATAAGCAACTCAATCTAATATCCACACTGCCAATATATCGTAAATCTTGAGACATCTATCCTTTATGAGACTGTTTAATCCATAGATCAATTTAAACAAATACCATATGCAAGTAATTCTTTTAAATTTGTATAGAGATGATTGTACAAATAGGCTCTTCTTTCTAACAATTTGTACTGCTTTGTATACACATCGTCCGCAACCATGGAAAGTTATTAGTACTTCTATATAGGCATGAGAAGTCTCTGCATGCACAGACGTTTAGAATGATTGAATTTTTTATTTCAACGGTGCAATGGAAATATGAATGCCGACCTTCTTATATTCTAAAGAACTTCTGTAGACTAAAGAAAACGTCAACTCCTAAGCCTGGCTCAGCTCTAGTCTCACCACAGGACGCGGGAAAGTATACTGTTTGTTTCGCTTTTGATAACTGAATGAAGTTGTATAGGAGCCGTTATGTTTATGGTTTGTTGTTGATACAAGTATCTGCTCCAATTCAATCGTTGCTCTTGTCAGACAACTAGAACATAAAATATAGGATCTGCTTTCGCCTAATCTTAAAAATAAATATCACCGAAGCACTGATATTTCCATAAAATTGCAAAGGGTAGCAAGCATATCTTTGTTTCGTTGCATAATTAACCTGTGACCTTTGACTTAATATTGGACCACCTGTTTTAGATATCATATTTTTTTCATATACTTATATTTGGCTAACGACATTAATAATAGTATCTTTTGTTCAATATGTTTAGAATCAGTAAAATGCGGACTAAGAATTTTTCATTACAAAACAAGATAAAATACTGTAATCTGCACTTCGGTTCCATTGCAGCAGCATAGCTACGCAATACGTACTTTATCTTCGTGAAACTATGATGCCTGCACTAATGATATGTGAGGCTTGCCCGATTCTTTCGAATGTTTGCCAGCACCGCTGCTCAGTGCCAAGAGCATTTCAATTCGTCTTGAAATTTATTATAACGTATCAATATTTATGTAACGATCGCTTTAAAATTCATTTTATATATCGTGTAAAATTTCATAATATTGTACACTGATTTCCTAAATTCTAACGAATCAGAGTTTAGTATCCTATTTCAAAATCTGAAGTTCGAATCTTACAACGCACCTATGATTTTAAAGATATGTGTGTGTATATATAAAATATCGCTGCCTATAAGGAAAATATCGTAAAAAAACCTACACGCACTAGATTTCTCCATAATATTCTTGGAGGCGTATGAAGTACAGCCTTAAATGTTTTTATTTTACCAGGAGACTTAATAATAAAATAATAAAAGAGTTAGTAATGACGATCATAACGACGATTAACTATGTATTTAAGTACAAAAAGGACCAATTTTAATTTACTAATTTAATTATACATTTTCATTACTATGAACTGCTCGTTGTACACTTTAATTACACGTCATGCAAATAAAAGTGACAATTAAAATAGGAGACAGTTAATTCGGTTTACTGAAATCGTATCGATGCGTTGGCGAGGCGCACAATGCAAATGCAGGTGCCTATTTCGCACAGATACCGACCCATTGATTACCTCAATCAGTGAAACACATGGGCTATTTCAGTTAATTTATACTTGAAAATGAATTTCTGCGCTATTCATGGACTGTGTTCTACATCTGCAATACTGTAGGGATTTTGTTCGCTGTGGAAGCGTTCATAACCCTGATGCGGTGGCAGGTTGTAAACGATCTGTAAAGTTAAGCGCGCGGTCGGCACTTGAATGGGTGACACCTACTGGCAAACTATAACGAGCGTGTTCGTGCTTCTGAGGAGCACTTTAAGTAGTCAAGCCCTTTTGTTTCTACTAGGTGACTATCGTTAAACCTTGTCGGACGCCTTCATGGCTTTTTAAAAAGTTTCGCTATTTAAAAATATGCTCTAGACCTGCCGCTCTAGTAGAGGAAAGAAGTGCCCAGCAGTGGGATTCAAAGAGGCCTGCAACCCACGTATCAGCACAGCCTCAGAATGTGACAATCGATAATGTTAAGAGACGACATACATTCAATCAATTTTTATGGTCTGCTACGGATTGGTTGACGTTTCTAGCCCTTCAAATGGTTTAAGGGGGGTTGCTTAAAGACAGCCAGAGCCAGAAGAATAACCATTTTGCATATCAATGCAATAGTAAGAGAGGTATTCTTCAAGATAACGGCGTCTCGGCCTTGAAAAGTGGTTAGAAAAGACGTTCTATTTTACAGCCTAAAGTATGACACAATGATCTATTTAAAATATATTGAGTTCAGATCACGCTTCGGTGATGAATACATCATACAAAGTAGATGATAAGACTGATGAATGATAAAACATTTAATATAATATTGACTACGTGTTCTCGATACTAGCCTAAAAGTTTTATTAACAAACGCATTAAACACTCCATTTCATTGGAACTATTAATTCGTTTCCAATTAAAATCCCTACTTTTGTTTACAACAGAGCATGATTATACTGAACATTAATCTTTACGAAAATTTCCGTGATACATATATTCCAATTCGCAAATTAATGTCACGCGGTTGCACGGTCATTTTCTTCACAGTAATTTAAAATTTTATTTCCATGTCAATTAACGATATCTCGTTTATGTGACATGTTGTTAAAAAGTGCATTACTTTTCAATGTGAAGTGTCTGGTAGACGGTACCATGAATTATAAGACATTTTTACTTATCCAGTGCTCACAAATGTTTCTCTTTAACTTGTATGATGTTGGCATCCCGTGTTAGTATATTATTTGAAGCTATAGATCTAACTGTAAAAACATACTTAATGGGGTCATCGAAGCCAAATTTCAACTTGTACCTATATATGTAACAATAATTGCTTAAAATAGTACCTAGAAACACCGAAAAAACAAGTGAAAATATTCTTCAGCTTCTTTATTATAACCACCGTGGTTAAATTGTTTTTACAAAATATTACGAGACATTGTTGATTATAATTTACGATATAAGTAATATACATATAATGTTTTTCTTGTTAGCTGTGTGTCATAAATGAACATTATGATGTCCTATTAAGTAGAATAATTAGGTTGTCATCAAAGTAAGCTTTACGCCGGATATATTATATGTCATTTATGAAAACAGTTATGCTCATCATGCCAGAATTTAAAGCGGTTAATCTACTTATCTTCACATCGCCGTATATTTATAACAACGTCTTGTATCTATCTAAAACAGAAATAAGGTTACAACTACGATTGATCAGCATAGATCAAAACTGTGCTTAAACTGGGAACTAGCCTTTCCGTCAGTAATCTACCAAACCCTGCCATTTAAGAAGTTAAATTAAGTCCACTGCAGAAAACTTATAATGAAACCAAGGACTATTTAAACGATAAAAAAGCATGGAATTGAATTATCATTAATGTTTTATTAGACTGATTGTAAAATCTGTTTAAATTTGTCTGTATAGTTGAAAAAAAAACCTCCTGGCGAACAAAATGTAGACACGATATTTTTTAGTATAAATTACATTAGTAGGCACATTAACAGTAGGTACTCGTATATTGTCGCGCCATGTCCATCCGGTTACTGACAACATAACATAAACCTATAAACACGGACACAATAGCCACGGATCGAGACGGGAGGAAGTCAAACATTCGATTGTCGCTTGCAGAGGCCGCCGTAAGTAAACACGCGAGTTGAGCAAACAACACATACGTTACTAGTACATGCCTACCAAGCGAGGCCATTTAAGATCCATCAGTCGCCTAAACAGGAGCTATTACTTAACCAGATAAGCTAGAAGTTGCTTCTAGCAACTGGTGCTATTTATTTGTTTTATCAAAGCATCTTAATTAGCTGAATTTAATTACTAGTTAAATTTCATATCAAACAGCAGTAGCTACTTATTTGTAATAAACCAGACACTCGAAATTCACAGCCTTAGCAGAGTGGAGGCTACGGTGTGAGCAACTCGGCGTGCGTTTTGTAAAATTGCTAGGAGCCGTAACGAACCTTGTTAGCGCACTTTTGTAAGGAGATTGTCGGCAGCTGCAGCGACACCTTCCGAGCGAAGCTGCAAATGGAACTAATGAGTTCCATGCTGTTGTGCGCGCTCGCCGTGCTCCTACCGCTAGCGTTAGGTGAGATGCTTTGTTTTGATTTACTTTCCTCGACTTTCTTGTTTATGTTAGTCAATCTGCCGGGACTTAATTAAAATTTTCTGACACTCTTCTCTCCCTAGTGGATTCATTAGCATACATTTTCTGTTTTTCAAGATTTTGTTACTACTCCTTGGATTATCATAAATAATGCGGTGTTTCCTTTTAAATTTTCATAAATGTGAAAAGTACAGAAATAACTTACATTTATGAAATTTAATTTTACATACGTAAAACAATTTGCTTAAGAATTTTATTTATTTTGTTAATATATAAAATAGATACAAGAAGTGTTAAAAGTACCACTGCAGTATTATAGCAATTTGTAATAAAATATTCTGTAAAAATAATTACATTTATGTTTTTTATTTATTTATTGATCCCCAAAGTATTTACTCGCAAATACTGTGTAATAGTGGAAAAAAAACACAAGTAATATAGCACAGATAAGTTTTATTAGAGTTACAGATGAAATCAGTACGCAAAATGAATTTCTAGAGCTAACTCTTTCTATGTTTCTAGGAAAGTCACCTCTAAAGTGGAACTCAGGGAGCGATTTTAATAACAATAAATTTAAAAACAAACAGAATATTTACGATACAAACATCACTGTCAAGTCAAACGAAACATATAACATTGGTAAGGTTAGTGATCTACAGTCTGTGTTTATGAATCCAGCTTGTAAAGAATGTCATAGTTGTATGGAGAAAGCTATAAAAGTTCATAAAATTCACTTGCACATGAATATAGAGAGCAAGACAAATAATGTTCCTAATGAAATTGATCGTCTTGAAGAAAACACTACTTATAGAAATAAAAGAAATTTGAATACTGATTCTAGTCTTGAATTAGTGAAGAAGGGAATCAAGAAATCGAAGGGAAAGAAAAATAAAGCCAACAAATTTTATTCTGTAACAAAATTTAGAAACGAAGGAAAAATTTATGCTTTAAAGGTTAAAGAAGCGACGGCACCATTAACATCAGTTCAACAAAACCAAAGCAAAACGTCCGTAAATAAGTGTCAAGTATACAGAGTAGAAGAATCGTTTTCGTGTGAATCACCCAATGCTAATTTAATTTTAAACGAAAAAAAGCGAAATGTAGGCAAGACAGATATTAAGGAAAAAGAAAAGAGAGAAACTAATCTGTCTAGCGTAAAGAAAGAAAAAGACAAAAAAATTGTCCCCATGTTAATTAAATATTATGTGGAGGATTCCCAAATGTCCGAGAATTTCATGCCTTCAATAGAGGAGATGTATTAGATTTACTTGAAATTTTGCAAACGTTAAATTAAAAAAAAAACATGTTTATATTAAGTATAATTCTATTCAAACTATTACGTATTAATATTAAATTAAATTCTAATTATATGTTAATACTGTATGAAGTGACTATTCTACATATCTATGTATATTGTCTTGTAATAAAAACGTTTTTTATTAATTCTTGAGTACATCACACGTAAGAGTAATAATCTATACAAGCTGTACCTTTTAGAAACAAAATTATGTATGATAGATATATCACAATACCATGTCTAATATTCTACGGGGCATTAATTTGCCTGTAATATTTCGTTTCCACTAATTTAATTATTATAATTATTTTTCTTTCTGGTTAAGCCATTGTATAATTGTAAACATATCGACAACCTCAATATAAATTGAGGTTGTCGATATGCTTGAAATTTAAAATTATACTAATACTTCGTGGGGTACTTTAAACAATCGATTTTGCGTTGTCGTCATTGGGTAATATTCCTTAGAAATGTACTATAATATCTCAGTTCAGCAGAAATAAAGGCAAACATGTGTCCAACACATACATAAATCTAGCGGTTTCGAGGTTTATTCAGAATATATTGCAGGACCAATATTTAACGCTGAGTATGCGTCTAAGCTGTGTTTAATGATAGCCACATATTATGAAACTCGAACTTTATGTTTAGAATGTTGTGAATGCGGTGGTAGTAAAAATACCTAATACATTATATCACACATGCGATTATAAACATGTGTACGTGACAGATACCGTTGAAATTTGAATTAAATGTAAGGAATTTCTCTTGTAATACCTGTAAGTGTTCTGGGGAACATTAATTTGCGTGTATAAACACGAGACAATTAGCGTCGCTGGAACCATGTATGGCATCTTAAGCACCTGTGACACGTTAATCCCTTTTCGTATTACAGCGGTGGTCACACCGATAGCGAGCGGGGGATAAACAAATGACGACATCGCTCAACAACCCCGAAACACTAAGAGATTTAAATACAACTCTTAATAAATAAATGCTAAATTAACAATACATCTTGTAAAATGACGTTTCAAAAGTTCAAAAAGTATAACTTGCCATGTAGTTTTGATATAATCTAGGTAATAATAATAATGTAGCGCTTAATAGTTACATACACCTTAGAGTTTTTGCTTATGAAAGATTCAATGTTTCAACTTCAACTACGGTGCTGTCACTGATGTGTTGCGGCTTAAAGGGTAGTATGCACACGTTTGCTTAAACAAGCTATCATAAATTAGTCTTTAGTCTGTAATAGATGTCATCTGATGTGTTCAATTCTGTGATACATCGAATCTCCAAGGCATTTCATGTAATGTGATTTTACCTTGTAATAAAAAAGTCAGCCAATGAGCCAATTTCTAGCCTGTTGTCGTCGATAGCCTTGTAGTTTGTTCTAATACAGCACATAATATGGTTAAAGTTGGTAAAGCTGAGCCAAGCTAGAAATTTAATAATAGCCGCTTAAAACCAACTTTTTATGGTCCTTTGTCCTTCACGACCCGTTTATTTGAAGTATTTTATTACGATGTGGCCAGATATGTGCAAGAACATCAATTTTAAGGCGATTATCCCTTCATAGGTCTTCATAAAATAAGGGACGGATCAGCTTTCACGGATCAGATATGGGTCAACGTAAATTTATTCTATGAAATATTTGAACGTATTTACCCTAGAATAATATGAGATGTAAGACATCCCGAAATTGCCCCAATTACACAATTAACTTTGGAATAACTTTTAAAAGAATGAATGTGATATTATACGACTTTTGTATAATATCACTTTACCTCTACCAAATAGATATCTCTGTGGCCAGGAAAAAGCGATTCTCTTCATCGTTTCCAATTAAAACTGCTAGGGAGCGACGCATTTTGCCTGCGTCAGTGCTTTTCAATCTATTAGTGAACATACCTGTAGCATTACTACATATTTTTGTATCTCCATAAAATAAGACTTAATATCCCTGTTGTCATTGAATAGAATCTAAACATTTTCCATCGTTTATAGGTTTAAATAGACTGCCTCGTTGGTCGGGCGGTTGCTAGCGCGACTGCCGATCGGGAGGTCCTGGGTTCAAATCCCGGGTTGGG
>DWDX01005040.1:0-10952 GCA_018245675.1 Agara michaeli | reverse complement strand
AACCCGGGATTTGAACCCAGGACCTCCCGATCGGCAGTCGCGCTAGCAACCGCCCGACCAACGAGGCAGTCAAATATTTGATAATAATAAATATAACTGGGGACATTTCCACACACAGCTATTCAATTCAGAGATTCCAAATTAGGCAATTAAATGCCTCTGTCATTGTAACCGGACAGCTGATAAACATATGTACATGTGTATATACGATTATAATACATATATAGATATTTTTATTATGCCCAGACATCCAAACAACTGTGCTTATCACACAAATATTTGTTCTCGGTGTGAATTGAACCCACGCCTTTGGCTTTGCAGTCAGGATCTCTAACCACTCGACCGTGGGGCTAGCCAATTGGCGCGTTACTACCACCAACGAATGATATTGCCACCACCACGTTCTAACAATACCGTCCCTGGCGTTTTAACTTGTAATTATTATTAATTATTGCACGGTCGGGATACCGCGGTGAGATCAAAGGATATCTCCGCGATGTGAAGCAGAATCGTTCTGGACGATTGGCACCGTAACACGTCTGACAACGCTAAACAAAGTGTTTGCTAATTAACAGGATTACTATGATATCTCGCTTGTAAACACTCATGGGGTTGTTCAAGCGTAGCGTTAAAAGGTAGCTTCAAGGCAGACAACGCACCAGTAGCTCCTCTGGTGTTGCAGGCGATGGTGCCCACTTACCATCAGGTGGGCCGTCTGTCTGTTTGCCATGTCCTTCTGCTATAAAAAAAATCAATCAAAAATCCTTTAAAGCATATTTTAAATTTACTTGCAAGATCCATAAAATTTTCAAAGGCATTAAACATTGTTTTAATGCCTATGCCTAATACCAATGCCTGACATAACCATTATTTATTCTAGAACACTATCTGTTAGTTTCACACTACTTTACATAAAAGTGACAGTAGTAAGGGCTCTGGAATCGCTCCAAAATGAAACGAGAGAATAAGGGGTCTAATTTTAAACTTTAAATAGATATTTGAACGACTAATTAACGAAAACCTTGATAGGGGACTTCAGTCACTGTGATTTACCTGACACACTGTCATAACTTCTACATTAAATGCGTTCGTATGTTTTTATTTGAAGAAGCACGAGTTGCAGTGGTTACATATAGAAAGGTGGGAATACGCTACACAATTATTTGTATGTATTGTATAACTGCATTAGCAATCTGCTCACCACATTATGTATTATTAATAGTAACTTCAGCGATTTGCACTGGAACAAATATTTAAGAAATTTATTCACAATAAACAAGACTCTACCTAGAGTCTATGTAAGTAAAAAAGGAATTGACGATAATACAATTGATAGTAAACTGTATCGTAATTCAGTGGCCTCCTACCGGCCGGTTGATTGAAACCGTTCGAAGCCTCATCGATTCCTGCACAATCCAAGGCATCACTGCCCTTTGTGTCAGAGATTAGTCTGTTCTTAAATTGAATTACTGCCAAATGATTCTGAACTTTATTACGTTGAAAAACAGTCCAATAACCAGCACACAATTGATAAGATTACAATAATTATTGCGTGACTTGTAAATATGTTGCTGCTTTATTTTAAGACTGTAAGGCTCAATTTCAAATTTTTTTCTTACAAACATGTGTAAAGTTAAATTTGTCGAACGCAATTCGTAATAAAGAATTTGTTGCCATTTGTAATCATATGTTCGAAGCTTATTTTAATAACTATAAAGGCTAGTTTTGTTTGTTGCAATGTTTACGCAACTGTAGTGTAGAGTTTGTCTATGGATGGAGGGATTTCTATTAAAATTGATAACAAAAAGTTCGATGATTCGTACATTCGTCGGTTCCCATCGATGTGGCATTACACCAGCTTTCAACTGTGAGATAGATTAACTTTTTGTTCAGCCTCAACGTTGCCTTGAGACAAATTAAAGTTTAAAATTATTATCGTGAAATAATCGTTAACATATATAAAAAAGCAACAGAGAAATTTTATTCGAACGCTTTACGAGATTCGAAAAGAGAATGTAATTTTTATACTCGTGATAATATTATTTTACAAGTTGTTCGTAATTTAAAAATCATACATTTTAAGTATATACCTAATTGTAGCAAAAATGCAATTTTTTTAGTTTCAGCCTATGATAATGAGCCACTGTATACGTAGATTATATGGCTTAAATGTATCGGATTTTTTTATCAACCTATTATAATATCTTGAAACACCTCACACACAGCCATCTGATTCCCAACTAGGTAGAGTCTCTGCTATGGGTACCCGGACAGTCTACACACATATTATAAAGATAATTTTATTAGACACACACAGAACAAACAAATGTGCTCATCATACAAATTTCCTGTGCGAGAATCGAACCCACGACTTCCGGATTGGCAATTATGGTAGCTTCTAGGAGGTGAAAAGAAATTTTTGTTAAGTAATGAAAGATTCTAATCGGTTCCAAAATTATCGATGCAATGGAATTTGGATAATGCAATGACTACTGCGGATGAAAATAAATTAAAATCACAACTTACTACATATTTATAAAATAACAAACATTTTGTAAATCACAAGCAAAGCGTTGACAAGTTTGCGTAATAGATGTATATAGATTTTTTTTTACAGAACATTGACAGGTAATCGTGCCTTTTATATAGGAACTTTTTCGAATATTTCAAGCCACCCTAACGAAGGAAGGAATTAATTACGGCCGAAGATCGTGATTTATGCCGCCATTTTTAAGCCGGAGTTGAGCAAGGGTTCTCGCGGGGCTTTTCACGTGACTAGACGAGTTACTTAGTGTATATTGATATAAAATAACAAAAGTTCACTAACAGAATCCATTTCATTACGTTACTTTGGACAAATATTTGAGCAACGAGCAAATTTGTTTTGTATGTCTGAATGAAATGAAAATGTGTATTATACACATACTTAAACATGTTTATTTCATAAATAGTATTACATTGCTTAATTTACATTGAGATAGCTTTGTGTCCTTGTCCTAACAAGTGTCATTATTATTATAATGATATTTTGTTAAAATAATTCTAGAAAAGCCCTAGATTGACTCCATCGCGTTGTGCTAGCAATTAGCCGGGCCCTGATTAAAAGTTTGGCCGTAAAGCCGTTTTACGTCCTTGTTCCCGGTACGGAGGTATCCGCTTACATTGTCATCGACTCTACCTCTTAATAGAGTCCCCAGTGCTGGTTAAGTTTAAGATTTCATTATTGCAACAACTACACGTGTTCTTTACGTTGTAAAGGTGTTCGTGTTAACGGGAATTGGAATGTAATGAACGTGAGGTATTTTCAACATTTGTGCGTATGTAGAGTTCTTCACTTTTAAACTATGTATTATTACGAACGAGTACACAGCGCTCACAATTGCCCTCAGTCGTCTCTACCTCGACCTCTAATATGACTATAGGAATAAGACAATTAATATTCATTCGTTCAAATACATAGTAATAGATGATAATAACCTTAATGTTAAAATAAGGGTTATATTAATGTTATAAAAAACTGCTTAGCATTTATTAAAAACAGGATTTCGGATATAGGACTAGTAGATTAGTAACATTAGTCCAGTTATTGTGTGCCGATATGAGTATTTAATGATAGTATTGTGATTATCTACCAAAAGTATGCATGAGTTTGTAAATCCTCACTTTGCCATCGCGGTGGACTAGCCTAAGACGAATTGATGACATCTAAAGCCTTCGGATTACAGTGAGCACAATCGATCTGCAAATCTTATAACACACAGTCGTGGCGTGCAGTTTCTAAGAGACGAGTTGAGTGCAGTTTCGATGAGAATGATTCGAAAAGATTTTGTTAACACAAACAAAATAAACATTCACAAAAGCTAATCGTATGTAAAATTGTAACGTCATAATAGTAGGAAATTCAACAAGAAAAAGGGCAATAAGGTTGTTTTTGCTCGCATTACGCTAAACTCAACGCGATAAACGGCTTGTAGCGAATGCGGCGGCGAGTGCGCTCAAAGGGCGCGCCCGCAAGGTCCGCAGGGCTGTCCACATTTTTAATAATCGTAACGTTACTTCGTGCGAGCATGTGGTTTTAATATCAATAATGTCATCTTAGAAAAACTTCCCACACGGCCACCTGATCTCGAACTACACAGAGCCGGTCCCTATACTAGACAAACAGCTGATAACATACATACTATATGAGTGTCTAACTATTCATTTATGTATACAGTCACGCCTACACTCAGAACTCGAGGTTTTTCAAAGGCTTCAATCATCTAATCTGGTCAATTACCTAGACGCAGAAAAAATATTGGTGCTGATCACACAAATATTTCTCTTTTCCTTCCTTTCCTTCCTTTCTTGAAAATCGAACCCACACCTTTGTAATATAATCAGGGTTGTCAACCACTGAGTCAACGGGTCAATAGATCAATCCAATTACATAGGTAGTTCGACTGCTACAATCTGCACAAACAATTACATGTAAGTACATATTACATTTTAAATCGATAATCGATAAATATCGATATAAAAATCGATATTCAAACTTGTCATTTATTACTTCATACTTTATTCAGAGTTTTGTAAGAATAATGCTCGCTGTGACAAATAATAAATTAATTAATTAATGACGGATTGCACAACAGTTTATTAAATACAGATAATATAAGTTCGAATAGAATTACCTTTTCAATACTCATTTACCGCGTTATTAAACGTTATCAATCGGCAAAGCAATAAAAATTCTATTATGACAATTAACATACTATTATCCATCGAGTGTACAGTTGTATAGTTCAAAATACCAGCCCTAATCATTATCTACCCGTCCCTTTCGTCGCAGTACAGAGGGAACGTGAGAACGTTATAGTGATGTGGCCTTTGATGTTGCCGCCGCGGTCATTGCATCTCCGAGTTATGCCCTTTTTTCGTATCGGTAAGGGAGAAAAAATCGCGTAATGCGAATCCTAAGGTTCGGCAGTCATTTGGGGTAATCCTGCGCAGGAGAAATCCAACTGGCTCATTCTGATCTGAAACAGTAAACATCCACATTTAAAAGTGAGTTACGATCTTTATGACCCGTGACATAAAGGTCGTTTTCCAATGTTGTAAGCATTTTGAGAGCCCTTAATTGCAAAGACTGACGATTTTGACGATCGAAACAAGCCAAGAGTGGCAATTGTGCGTGTTTGTTTATAACTTATTTGCTTTCAAAAATCAATTTGGATTTCGGAAATTGGTGTTTTCCGTTTTATCGTTTCCCATCTAAAGGTATATATTAAGCAAAGTTTCTTTTAATATCAGCATATTTAATATACCATCACGCAACGTCCTTACCGGGATAGGTACAAAGCACACATTGCTAAATATTTCTATCCTTACAGAATTGATATTCTTCTACATTTATTATTTTCTTCTTCTCTTCTATCAGCCATATCTGGGTTATAGCGTCAAGATAGGAAAGTCTTAGTCTGCTTCGGAACTCTCGGTCTTCTGCTGGAACGAGACGCGAGGCAACATATAGTAGCTGAAGTCCTCGTCTTTACTCGCCGGGAAGCCAGCCAAACTCTTAGATATTAACATCACTACATTCGTAAGCAGAAAGCTCAAGTCTTACTAATTTTTATTAAATTTCACATCTCTATCATTTTTGGGGTTTATTCTTCACAACTTTGAGGTAGATAGAGACATATCTATATTTATAAATATAGTACCTGTGTTAAATTTGGTTGATTCATGAACAAACTTCCAACCATCTCTTTTGTATGGAATATCATAAAATCTTTCTTTAGCCAGTGCCTACGTCATAAAAGGAATTCACTATCCAAATTTAATGTTTTTAGCTTCGATAGTTGAGATGCTCAGTGTCCCAATACTGGATATAGATCTCCTCTCATAATGACAGGGTTTTAAGCCTTAGTCTACTACGCTGGCCAAGCGCGGATTGGCAAACTTCAAATACGTCATAAAGATTATAAACTTTTATAACACCTCTGAGGTGTGTAGGTTTCCTCGCGATGTTTTCCTTTACCTTTATAGCTAGTGATATTTAAATTTTAACTTCCAAAACGCACGTAACAAGTCAGAGGTGCTTTCCAAGTTTGAACCCAGAACCCGAGGCGAGAGCCTGAATTTCAAACCACTAGGCTATCACTGCTTTGCTTTTACGTATAGAATATTAAATATGAAATCGTAACAAATCGAAAGTGAGCCTAAGGAATGCTACGGAACAGAAGAACTCGAGATGCGAGGGAACAATCAAAACAGAGCACTCGAACTGTCGGGACGGCGGCGAGGGTCCACTGAGGGCCCTCCACGCCAAAGGGTTGTTACAGAGGTCTCGAAGTCTCGAGTTTTACAACTGATGATTTGGAGAATTTTCCAATTGCCACTCAGTTTGATGTTATTACGTGTGTTCATGGAGATTCCAATGAAAGCAATTGATCGATATAGGTGACCTTTGATAATTAATTTTTAATATAATTCGTTAATTAAATGTAAAAAGCAAGTAATAATTAAGAAAACCATGAGTGTCAGATTCCCATATATTAGTAGTTGTTAATAAGACTACTAGATATAATATCAAAAATAGGATAGTTTGTGTAAATTAGTCCATTGCCATACAATGTGAATGGTATTAAATATGGTTAGCGTGTTTCTTATTCAGAATTAATTACAGATGTTGCTGCCCTCAAAGACTGTCTGGTCACTCGAACTCAAAGATGGTCGCGTCTAGTGTACTAGTATACTAGTATATTATTAGTAGGAGTATAGTATATTAGTGTAATAAGATAGTATACTGAGATAAAAAGCGAGCACAGATACGTAATGCCGCCAGTTAAATTTTCAGTTAGCTTTTCACTTTTCATTCTCCAACAGCTTGCTAAAGGCGTTCGATGAGTATTCAATTGTACTCGAACAACATAATAATTGGTCACACAATTGGTTAAATAATTCAATTAAATTATATAATCAATAGTTAACATTTGAACAGTGATGAATGCTTTTTTATATCACGCCAAATCCCTAACCGGGTAGGCAGAAAGCACCGAGTGCCAAATGTCTGTGTCCTTACAAACATAAATTTCACGTTTCAGAGACTCTTGATTCCCCCCTCACTCAGTATACGCATGTAATCGTAACAAAAGTTACATTGAATGAAAAATAGAAGTATGAAATTTTTTTAAGAATAATTTCTGAAACGTCCTTAATGAGTATCCAGATTATTTTTTAAATACAAAAGAGTTTTAGCGTTTCTCTTGACAACATTGAGAATGAAGTTAATCTTAATGGAGTTCTTTCGCTAATTCTAATTACTAAATAAAAATACGCAGGTATTGGTTTTGATTGCGCTACCGTCAGCAAAGAAACGCGAAAATAGAATCTAATTGAAAATTTACTAAACACAAAAAAGATATTTTAAACGGATTTCAAGTAAATTGTAGTACTGCACAAAATAACAGATTATTGAAAAATCAATGATTTTTTTAAGAATTTTTTATGATAACTTTATTTCTATTCATTTTCTTCTGCCATTATTGTTAGTATCACTAAATTGTTTAGTTTTTGTGATACAACAGTTCTATAATCTTGCATTAGTGAATTAAAACGTATTCTTATAATATTAGTTGTTCATTTTTAGATTCCATACAAAATGAGCAACGAGCACATTTATACTTGAACACGTGCTACAATTAGTTCGCATTGAAATGTTAACATTTCAGCATTTTCCTTCAGACCTTACTAATTTAGATTAGGCGTCTTCCCATTTGTTTTTGCATTTTTTTCCCAAATGCCAAATTCGCCCTGTCCCCGGGGATGGACTTAGCGGCTCCTCCAACAGAGAGAGCAATACCGAGATTCTCAGTGATTCCGAACAGAATAACATTTTACTTTTCTTATTAAATGGCCTTAAATATTGTCGAGAAATATTTACAATGTGTTTGAAGTGCTTTTCAATTACATACAACCACACACACACACAGTAAACGTATAACATTATGTATACATGTGTGTAATATTAACATTTGTTTATGATCGTTCCAAAACTATAATGTCATTTCATGCATCTTGACGGGTTTAATCACTATGATGTGTTATCTTATAGGTACTTTGGATATCCTCTTGCATTGGGGGTTAGAGGCCTTGACTGCTATGCTGGAGGTCCTGATTTCGATTCCCACCCAAGACAAAAATAATGTGTGATAAGCACATTTGTATATACATGTAATTTGGATATGTGTATGTTCATCAGCTTTCCGGTTACCACAATATAAGTATTTAATTATCTAATTTGGAGTCAGACAGCTATGCGTGAATGGTCTAATTTTTTTTTTGTTAATCATTTTCACAAAGACGTCACAAGTCAGTTCTCAAGTATATACAAGTTACAATTCAGTTGTGAAGTTGAAATTAACAAATTCAATTCCGAAATGGCAATTACAATTTAGTTCAGAATTTGAAATTGAAATTCAGTTATGAAGTTGAAGTTACAATGTGGTTCTGAAGTAGAAGTTACAATGTAGTTCGGAAATAGAAGTTACACATCACTTCACAATAACGTACAGGTAGCGACATTTAAATACGAATACACAGCCAATTACACGGTGACCATTAAGCCATAAATACATTGCGAGCGCCATCACGACCTCATAACTCAGCGGCTCACCGTCTCTCCGCCACAAATGACCACTGGTTCCTCGAACAGATAAACACTTAGGCCAATTACATCACGGGGCGGCGTTTCCAAAAATCCTATATAACCTCCTTTTATCTCGCATCAAACTGTTCGGATGACGTGACCGATCTTATCCGTGCGAATCACAAACGTGCCCGTGTAATACGATTTTTCTCAATCGTCTCTATATCCTCGGTGTAAGGTTGTGTTCGTTTGCATTCGTTGCGAGCGGTTCGTTGTTTTCTGTGAGATTGTTAGTCACGAGTGAGATGGGTTATTTCGTTTACTGTTTACAAGCTTATATTAAGAGTTGACACGCCGTTTTTACTCTCGATAGTTCTTTTTTAATAAGCTTTTAAGGGTGTTTTCGTCGGGTTTTGTGTAATTTCGTAGAACGAATTTCGGTAGCCGCTGCGTTTGGGAAATTCAAACCGAGTAATGGTTAAAAATGATGTCTTATAACATATTAAATCGTTTATAGCGCTGTCGCTACGGATCGCAAATGATCTGTTAAGTAAAGCAATATCTTTTGTGTGTTGTCCGCTAGTACTAGCGGTGCGTCCATGCTTCGGAGGCTTGGTTAACCAAACACTTCCTGTGGTAAATTTTTGATGACAATTGTAATACCATGTATATCCTTGACCATAAAGACAATGTCCGTAGTCATGACGAAAGACCAAAGGCTTTCTCATTAAAACCGACCAATGATAATACGGATGGGAATAAACCTTAGATACAGAGTACGTTCCATTAGTCAGTGAAGCATTTACACAACAATATCACCTTCAAATGAGACTACAGCCTTTATACTATTTGTCCATTTCTGTCACTGAACCGAGTGAAATATAAACAAAGGATTTTACTATATTTTATAAATTCAACTTTTTCCCAAACCGAAATGGATAATAGATAATTTTCCGCTTGCTATAATTTCGTTTGTTAGAGCTTTGTGTAAAGTTTCGATGGCGGGTATGAAAAAAGGCCCGGAAAATAACGACATCGTTTCAATTAAAATGGGTAACCGGTCGAGCGAACGGACGGAAAGGTGTCGAAACGAAACAACAAAATAAAAACACCTAAAAAAAAATTGTTCATCGCAAACTCCAGAGAGCCAGTGGCCGCCGATCAAAGTGGAAAATTATAAAACATTCGAATCGCAAATATAACAAAAAATAACGATGACGAAACCCCTGGAATTCCTCTTCCGTTTGAGTTGGAATTTTTTTTCTTGGGGTTCGTAACCTAACCCTTTGTCGAGGGTGCCAAATCGTAACAACATATAACTGCTTAGATTTTTACGAACCGTATAGTTTAAGAGTTGCTTGAAAATTATTAATATCGACGAATATCTTGGGACAACACACACGTCCATCCGATCCAAAACTAAGTACACGAAATGAATCCACACCAAGGTTGCATGCTTTTCTTTTGTTCAATATCTACTAAACAGAAATAAGAAATGGAAGATCGATTTTGACAAACAGAAGAAAAACGCACTAAACTGTTTTGCCTTTGCCATATACATATGCAGTTATAAGTCCATAACGTACTTAGTTACAAGCTTTTAAGTCCCACTGCTGAGAATAGGTCTCTCCTTTAATCGAAACTGTCTTCGCCTTCAGGAAGTTGCACATTGCTGCAATCTGTAAAGTTAAGCAAAGCCAAGCGCGATTATCACTCTTTTAAAGTATATGTTCACAGGTTTGGCGACCAAGCGGTTAGCACTGGAATGTATGTATATAAACAATCAAATCACAGCCGGCCCCCAGCCTACGCCGGTTCCAAGTCCGTCGTGTGTTAATTGTTTGTCCTTCATTATTTTCATCTTCAATTGCCCTATTGTTTCGCGAGTTCTTTTCATATTTCGCATTATGCCCAAGTCTTTCTTCCAGCGAACGATTCCGTTCATTTTCAGCCTTTTCAATGGCTACCGAATTGTTTTTCCTGCGTCATCATTAACTTGCTGAATATTTTTTCCAAGTTTGTTCGTTTTTTTTTCCTCTGTTTTTTTTGTTTTTATTTCGACAGCTCCGCTGTTTTGTTGGACTGGAAATTTGGCTGAAGTCGTCGTGCCGTTATTATTTCTGTAGTGCATTCAATTGTTTTGCTGGTGGGTCGATTTGTTTGGATGTTGACGACCTATTAACAGCGCTTGTACGGTTTGTTGCAAATGCTTATGCGCATTTTTATCTGCAAGCCGGTTTATTTATAACTAGCTGTTAACCCCGGCTTCGCCCGCGTGTTCAAAATAGTAATGATAATAATATGAAAATAAAAAAAGTGTAAC
>DWDX01005039.1:0-10955 GCA_018245675.1 Agara michaeli | reverse complement strand
AGTACCCAACCCGGGATTTGAACCCGGGACTTCCCGATCGGCAGTCGCGCTAGCAACCGCCCGACCAACGAGGCAGTTATATTTAACAAATAGTTAATTAAATAATAACTATTTGTTTTCATTTAGCACGCTCCACAAGCGGAACCTTATAAGTATACTTCCGTTACTTCAACAAGCAAACGGTTTTTATATAAGTCTGTTAACTTCTACCTTACGTAGTATGTTTAAGATATTAATGTGCCATATCGTGCAGTCTTGTATATATTTACGGTGTTATACACGGAAAGGAAATGATACGAAAAAAATAAGGTTATTCATTCAATTAACGCTAAAAGCAAATGTTCTGGTCGCCATGAAAATATTATTGGGTCACGTTGTATGACTTCGTATCATCTCATGTATATATAATGTTCGTCCGAAATACTGCTTCACAATGAAAATTCAATCAGAACAAAAGTATTGTACAATCTCTTCCGTTTTATATATAATACATACAATAGCTATCTTATTTATGTACGAAAAACATAATTTTCTGGTTTCGGTTTGCTCTCTCGATGTCTCAGTAGGAAAAATTTACGACTATTTTCAATATTAAGTTACGTAAGAAGCGCCATTAATGATTGTAAAGAATCTGGTTTATGTCACATTTCATACTGTGTTAAGAATTCGCCGAGTGGTGTAATCCGTTTGGTACGATAATGCTCGTGGCTGTAACAGATATTGCTTTCTTTACAACGCTGCTACGTACGTACTACATGCAAATGCATAACCGAGGGAGTTTGAAACGCGATTCGTGGGGAACATTGAAGTGCATTTTACTGCTCGTAAACTGTCGACAACACGGACTCCCTGCGAAGTTTCTCAAACTTATGTGAATCATCATCTTGTGTACGTACATCATTCTTCAATAAAAGAACTTCAAAAGAATTGTACGTTGAAAACTTGATTTTAGTATTTCTCTACGGTACTGTTTTTAAAGAATGGAAACATATTATTTGTATTGTTCAACTTCGTAAATTGAAAGATAATTTTCAAGATAGCCTATATCTGAAAAGGGAAGCCAAGAACTCAAAAGGGATGAATTAAGTTAAGCCACTAGAGTATCACCTCTCGTTATATAATTTACCATTACCTAAATCGAAAAGTATTTAATCGTTATTTACATAAAAAGAAGGGTCTAACGCGTCTTGTGATGTTAATTTTCAATAAACTCTTTAGTATTTATTAACTAAATAACAATATACATATATGTCTAAAAGAAAATTTCCCTTTATCGACAATAACGTAAAAATGATGTTACACGGGTGGCGTATATCTACTATAAAGGCTAGTTCTAAAAGCAGTAAATGGTTACGTAGCTAGAAGAATAAGCTTAAGTATCTTCAGAAGTATTTATCTATTCTTGGAGAACCATCACGCCTTGCCGTCATGCTTGCAGGATGTAGTTAATATTGATAGTAATGAGTCAAGCTGAATGCAGGTTTACGCAATGATCGTTGTAGGTTGTTAGCACCGCATTACACGTAAGTATCTGTTTTTATTTGTAAAAATTTTGTATTTTTATAATTATACTAGCTATGCCCGCGACTTCGTTCGTGTGGAATAGTGACTTTGGACAGCATTTTAATTTTCTAGAATACCCTTATTACGAACCGCTGAGAGTAGAAAATTATTAAAGTACTAATATCGTTATTAAAATTAGAGGATGGTGGTAGAGGGGCGAAAACTTAGGGTTGTATGTATGTATTTTTTAATGCCGAATCATAAAAAAATTAGTCCAATGAATAAAAAAATAAATTTTAGGGTGGATCACCCTTATCATTTAGGGGTATGAAAAATAGTTTACGTCCTATTCTCAGACCTACTGAATATACACCCAAAGTTTCATAAGAATGGGTCAAGGCGTTTCGGAGGAGTTTTGTTACAAACACTATGACACGAAAATTTTATATATGAGATTTGAGATGAGATTTATGTAGTACTTATATTTAAAAAAGAAACATGTTTTACTAGGTTTTAGAAAAGATATTGTCCAGTTAAAAGATCTGAATTTATTTTCATCTAATTTGGCCTGTTTGTGGTCAAATATCAATGCATACTAAAAAAACATTATTAATGCGTAAAGGTATAATATTATGTAGAAGAGCATTTCATTCGCTAATGAAAGTAAGCGCTATTACATTGAATTGGTCATAGTCAAATGATATAGACGACAATATTTAACGTTGTTGCGTTGTTTTCCGTTAGGCGCCATACGAACAGTAATATTAAAATGGTAAATATCTATCCTCAAGTGTGGATAGATAACTCGACTTGGTAACCAATACAAAGCGTTATGCATGTGCTAATGTACGTAGCCTCTCATATTATCATGAAATGAAACAAATAGCCGAGATAACAATTAATAAAGAGTTACGTGTTCGTATTCTGACGTCAAGTGCTGTCACGGCGATACCTGAACGCTCACGCTTATCTACCATTGGGAGGTAAATACACTTTCCGATTACTTTTATCATAAATGTTATGCGTAACAATACGCCTACATGATATTTTTTAAGCATAAAAACTAAGT
Organism: Agara michaeli; assembly: GCA_018245675.1. NCBI lineage: Eukaryota > Metazoa > Arthropoda > Insecta > Lepidoptera > Hesperiidae > Agara > Agara michaeli. Next base: position 8,383 of record DWDX01005039.1, on the reverse strand, counting down.
GTACTCGTAAATTAAGTATGCAAACTATGGATGCTGATCCATGGGAGCGCTTGAGGTGAGCATTTTAGTTCGCAAGCAGGTACGAGTATAGCGACGTAACTGTGACCGGTCACGGATACTAACTAATACTAACTGCATTTATAACAAATACAAACTAAACTAATTGTTACTAACAGTCATATACACGCAGCCCCGTCACCGATGAATACTAAAATGCTAACATCTCTATTAACAACTATCAGGAACTGTATAATTCATAGTAACAATTCCCACGGTCCCATTAGAGATTGGTTACAGGCGTTCATATGCGTCAATGCTACTTGATACAGATGCTTACTCCTTTGCTACTCTTTTCACATAAAAATCAAGTTCAAGTAAAGGTAAGTACACCGCTTATCTTACACGTCTCGACGGATCTATATTATTCTGTAAAGGAGATGCTATTAATATTTATTAGTAGCTTAAGCTGTCATCGCTTAGTAAAATATCTTAAGGTTAAATTGCAAGAACAACTTAGGCACAAACGGTGGGTTAAACAAATAACTGCAGCATAATGTTAAATTTTTATGTTGTAATACTATTTCAATGCGGGCGCTTGATGATATATTAGAATGTTATGAACACGCAAGTTATACTTTGTTTTATTCGCTTCCAACTTTCTTTTTAAGTCATTTTATATTACTAGGAGAATCCTTTATTCGTAGCCTCGTCTCCACATGTAGGCCAGGGTTGAGTCATAAATGACGTCCGTGCCTACAACGCATCGTAGTTTAATTATAATGCTTGGCAGACAGGAAGCCTTATATAAAAACCTAAGCTGTACATAAATGTAACCAAGTTACGTCACTCTAGTCACACAGTTAGCAGGGATAAAATAAGACGTCTATACGATACTCGGTACGCGACTGAGTACCGATCAATCTGGGTTCTAATAGCAGTGTCTGACCTAGCCGGCGCCAGAGCGGCCGACGCACCCCGACATCACGCAGACTCACTATATAACCGATTTGTTCAGGGCTGCGCGAACCACTGAAAGCGTATTTCCAAGGTTCCGATAAGTTACAATGTTGTTTTACGAAGCAACAATGGTTAATAGCTGGTGCAATCAATTGAGGAAGCAATTTTAAGTTTTTAAAGACGTATTGTGCTGTTTTAAATGTAGAATTCTTACGAACTGAAGTCCTGTACTTTTAAGCGATATTTTACTTAAAATAACATTAACAAATATAACAAAAATAGATATTTGACATAGAGAGCAATAAATATAATGTTTGAATTCAGTAAAATCTATTAATATGTGCTAAAATGACAACTTATAAAAGTTAACGTCACGTGTGTAGAACATTAAATACCAATTTGGCCGACTTGATCTTTCAATATTCGTCGTGAACTTGTATGATCATTCAATCGTTCAATACGGAAAGTGATGTTGACGGAGAACGAAAAATATAGGCCGATAGCGGCACAAAATGCTCATTTATCTTGGTTTAAAGTAAATCATCATACAAATAATGATATTAGCGTTTAGGTGACAGTGTATAAATTGTAATATTTTTGCATTTTCATTGTATTCTTTCATTTAATTTTGCATTAGTCGTTGTTTCTGTTCATACTGCGTTAGGTATGCCTTGAATACACAAATGAGCAGACGAACCATTAAAGCGTAATGATGCACGGACTGAGTCACCCGTAAAACATCTTTGGAGAGGAGACCGACTGACCAGATTTATTATCTCTTACAATGTAATGAATTTCACGAAGATTTATTTGACAAAACCTTTTGTGCTGTATTTGACATGATGGTCAGGATTTTCACGTGAGTTTTGCAGACTGAGTAGAACAATCTAATTCAGAGGTGAATGTACATTTTTTCACATTATTTTTACTGTGGAAGTCTTCATATAGGAAGTCAGTAATAACACAATAATTACAATTAGCAGCAGCAACAGGCTCAATAGTGGCGGTTCCATTTGAACTTATCGTTTATTAAGACATTGATTGCAATTTCTTTCTTACAGAAAGTTTTAGAATGTATATGAATGATGATGTAATGTGAAAGTATAGGCTTAAAAAGAAAGATTTTTTTTAACAAAACAATATCCTGAACAAAAAATACATTATCTATCCTATCACACACTTGCGCTTAATTGTCATATACACATTTTAATATAATTTTAATTTTAACTACAGATTTTGCTTTAATTGATCAAATTGTATTAAACAATATTATTTTTCTGTTCGCATTTTAGACCATATACTTGTTTATCATTCTTGCCAGAAGATAATGAAAGAGGTACTGATAGACACCATCTCGAGCTAACGAGGCGCAATCTTGAGGGTCAATTGGGATATTAAATTATAAGTAATTACAAGTATGTTATCAATATTAAATCGCTATTGTTTGTAGTTTTGTATAGCTAGCAACTTCTAGTATGTAAGAGTCAACATTATGTAGTTACATCAGATTAGAATAACCTTCGTAGCGAGAATTCCTTTTTAAAAAAATCGAATTTACAGCATAAAGCAATATATGTATGGATGTTTAAAAAATCCAAATAATTACAAATAATAACTTCAGTTTTCCATTGATAACTTACTTCCATTTACAAAGTAGAATGTAAGTTTTTATCATTTATTCAAAATGCAAATATAGCTGCGAAAATAGGTACAGTAGTGATACTTAAAATGTATGATACTATTAATAAAAACAGTAAATAACCCATCAATTACTGCTTATTTTAACGTGAAAATGTTCCTTGTTTTAGTTTTTTAGACGCTGGTAGTCCTGAGTGGCTGGCAGACGACGAGTGGCTTATGTCTTTCGCTCGTTATTCAATAACGTGTGTTTATTGACACGTGGCTCGCATCTCAACCAGACACTCACCAGTTGTTATATCTACTGTTGTAGAGCTATTTTTAAATTTATACTTTTTTTTTATTAAAATGAGGCGGTCAGCGAGGTTACGTATTGATTTGTATGTGTTGTACTCAGGTGCTTCTGTGTACTAGTATTGTTCATTTGTTTAGTAAAATTTAATGTTATATAATGATAAAGATAATTGATTACAACAAAGATTGAGAATGGATTTGTAATGATGATAGAGTTATAAGGTTTGATTTGATAATGTTTAATGGCCGAATAAACTGTATTGGTACGTGTGGATATTGAAAAAAAACCTTCCAATTACTACTTATTTTTATTTCTAACCACAGGTATTTATGTTGTAAAATTTTATTCTTATTTTCAGAAACCACATAGAAGGATGAGAGCATTGATGCGAATAAACCACCAATTTGTAGAGTTTTGTAACCACGAATAAGTGCTTTTGAAGGTTTTGTTATAATTCATTTTACACGAGATTAAAAAAATATTAGGTATTAGTTGAATATTTTTAAATGGTCCAGCGGTTAAGTAGTCAGTGGTTAAGAACGGTGCCAAAGCCATTTATTGTTTTTTTTTTGTACCATTAATTGTTGTGATCAAATTGGAATTCACAAATATTTGACGCAATCTCTGACAACTTTTTCAATAGATTATACATACATTGCATATTTATATTTAAAGCCAGCTCTTATGTCAGGTTCAGTCTAGCTGTGGTAATTTGGTAACAGAAATGAGCTAACGTCAAAAATCAAGGGAGATATTGCCCAAATGAAGACGCACGCACAATTGAAAGGTGCGCGAGCTATCGGGTGCGTGTGCCGAAAGTGTGACAGTCGTGTTGCGGTAGGTCGGGCTCCGACTGCATTCCGTGCAGCCGCGACACGGACGCTCCCACTAAATATAGCTCAAAGTGAACGAACGCGACGTATCGCGTCCTCGCTCGACCACTGCGAATAAATCCTTTCCCCCGGCGGTCGCAGGGTTCGTTGTTGCTGTGTTCTCGCTGCACCGCCGAAGTCTTTGTGCATCTCCGCTGTTAAGGATATGACTTTTAAGTTTAAATTCCGCACTGTTCATCCATCTACACCCAACAGCGCTTCCGATATTATAACCAAGTGACTAATTGTAATGAATCGTTACGGGCCGGTACGAAGCTAATGAAGTGTTATAATGCATGTAAAAAACATAAAGCGCAATGTAAACTAGACTACGATTTTGTTTTAAAAGAAATGATACAATACTGATAAATTATGTTCACCGTGGCGCGTCACTCGATCACTGCCAATAAAATTCTTTATCCCGGTGGCTGCAACGGCGTTTGTTTTTACACTATCAGTCATTGTTTATCTATCTGCCTCAGTAGTGAAATACACAAAGAGTACATTTTACTTACTACTAACTATCTCATATTTTTTTTTGCAACTAAAGGGGTCATTGCTTGTATATTAGGTACTCAGCCTGACACCGAGCTGGATGTGTAGACCTCTTTTCATATCAGATGTTGATGTTGATGGGACGCAGCGATGTTCAGCTAAGGGACTGCTGCAGCTCATGAACATCTGATCTTAGTATCAGAGTTATACGTTCAGTTTGTGCAAGTGTTTATTAAGACTATTAGTTAGTCTTAATTGATTACAAGACTGCAGGAACAGAGCGGTTATAACATTAGACTAGCTAGCATACATTAGAATGAGTGTAGTTAGTATTCATTAGGTTGTGTTAAATTAATTCGCTGAAATTAGATTTTTTTTCAGTTATTTTGTTTTCTATTTCTATTTAATTATTAACAATTACGTCTGAGTTCGCAAAACCGGATATCGATTACAAATCGTCTTTTTACATGTGCGGCGTCGCACGCTCCGGCGGCGCGGCAGCTCGCCGCAATCGCGACATATCGACTTTTCGGCGACAGCCACTTGGACGAAAATAAGAATAATGTATTTTCTTTTTATCTAATAGTGTCACTCTTTATTCATTTGCTGTTAATACGAACATTTTGCAATGCCATCGAAACGAAAGAAATATGTATATTAGAATCATTGTTATGTTACTAATATACATATTATGTTAAAACAAAAGGATATCATTCTCAAACACGTCCTTTTAGATACGTACGAACATAACGAATCCGACGCGACCAGTCGTCACGTCGCGTCGACGATTGACACGACGACAACGACAGAGCTCGTTTATTTATTTATCGGACATATAATGCGCTAACCGTATACGATAACGGAACAATGAGTATAAACCGGCCGCGCAGATACCTACAACATTAGTGTACACTCAGATATGCTTATCTCTCAGTGTCAATACTCTTTTGTACCGGAGATATGGGAGTCTATTTGCCCTTAATGTGCCCAACGCATTCTTCAATGTTGAATAACATCATGACAATGAACTGACCCATAAACAACTCGGCGATGGCTTGGTACTTTGACAATTTTATCTTCATAAAAAAACCAGACAAATTACTGACCACATTATGCACAGATATGCTTGGTATTTTAAACTATGGAGGAATTCTTATATTTGTTTGCATATATTAAATTGTTTTTACCGGTTTACTTAATAACGATGATAATCTCGTGTAAGATGTAACTTTGATGTTCGTTAATCAGTAGAAGAAACGTATTTGTACATATTTGTAAATTTAACTTCTATGCAAAAAGTAGTGTATAATTTTTGCATAGATAAATAGATTATAAGTAAAAAAAAAGGTTTATTAATAATTATAATTCATATAATCTCTATTGTTGTAAGCGACTAATAAAAATATTTTATAATTTATGCAAGCGCAAAATTTTCTTTTTAATTTTTCTTGTTAACTATGACATAACTTGAACCTTCATACATGTTATGAATTGAATGGACCCTAATATTTTATCTTGAATGTGAGATAATAATAAATACGCTAATCACGACAATGTTAATGAACATTAAATAGAGCTCGTGACCTTTAGACGTTTTGCGCGTGATATGCATTTAGGTAATTTGTGATGCTTCCTGACTCCTTAGTAGTTTACTAGTCCGGTTTTCTAAACACTAGACGGCAATCTAAGGTCATTATAATAAGTCACGCTGCGTGGTAAAATGAAAAAGATCTAACTTGGTTTCCAATATAATATACGAGTAGGAATTCATATATTTTCCACATTCAATGGGTTACTAAGCTTTATTTTTCACGAACGTAACGGGTTTATATTTATATAAGGATTACGGATTTATATTTAATAGAAAGCGAATTTCAAATTCTACGGATATTAACGTGCCGGTACGAACGATTAAGAGGCAATGCCTAAGAGAAATATAGCATATCCCAATATAATATCACCATCAACTCCTAACATTATCAGGAAATGTTTCTGCTTAACGGAATAAATAGTGACAGATGTGTCTTTCTATCAACTTGAAAGTTAAGATACTGCCTTGTCAATTATATATTTATTTACTGAACTATATAATCGCAAGTGCTACAGCCTTTAGGGCATCATTGTATTTACACCTATATGTATTTCATTTTTAACGATGCGTAAAATTTAATTTTATGCAGATTAAATATTTTTTTATGTTTTCATTTTCCCGTTATATTGCTGTAAAAATTTATAGGTCATTGAAAATATCAACTTATGGAAACAGGTTGTTTTATACTACGACGTGGACTATTATAATGTACATATATCCGTATAGTTATTTATAATAAACTTCAGCCATTATGAGAATTAACGTGTATTAACAGTTTACATGGTAAAATATTTATATGTTGTGGGTTATGGTCATTTGCACTATGTAATAAATGTAATGACATTCTTGGTTTAATTCAAATTAGGTAATTACTTTTAATAATTACATTATTGTAGCTCACGTCGGTTGGTTAGTAATAAAAAAAAATCTTTATATCCTCCATAAATTACATGGGATCTACTGGACTATAACTAGACTATATTTAAGCTACGATAGGAGTTACATGGCAAAATATAACTTGCAACGGTTTGTAGGTAAAGATATTAAAAATCTCTATATTCCGTTAAATGTAGAAAGCTCCATAGTCTGCCGGTCACCGTAGCTCATTTATCAGCATGACCTTCGCAAGAGCAGTTTGATAAGAGATAACAGATTCCGTTGCTATAATGCATATTGATAGTAATACACCAATTTTATCTATTCGCTTTTTGTTTCGTACCGATAGAATCCGTAACAATTGTTTTATATAATAGTCCACGAATGCACGCAATAGGTCCATAATTACTAACTTAATTTGTCTGATTACGTAGCGCGTGTGTTGTAAATCATATATTAAGTGAGCGGCGGACGGCGGCCGGCGGCAGCAGCGGCGGTAGCGGAACGAGGCATGCATTTTGCGCAAGAGTGCAGCCGACGGGAAGTCAGCTGTGCGCTGCTAACGAATACTCCACGGAGGGGAGCAGCCGCACCATGCCCACGTCTGCTCGCTCGGATTGATTACGTAGATACGTCACTCTATGAACAACCTTGTTTTAATTACCAGCTCGTATCCATTCTTTTCAACTTACAACATGAAACCGTTTTCACGACGGTGCTAGCCGACCGAATGCTCATTATTGCAGTAAACCGACACTATTTATCAACAGGCTTGTTGAACGTCTCGTTACACCGGTAATGAGCGAGCAGCTCCTCGGCAAAATTGCCGACCATTGGCAGCCGATAGGGATGCGCGATCCGCACACTCGATCCATCGGGAACTGATTTGCGAGCGACTCGAAATAGACACGTAAATTGGTGGCGAGCGCGTGCATGCAGAGATCGATCGCACTCACCGTGCGCTCGCAGGCAATAGGCGCGCCGGTCAGCTGAGCGGTGGTCTGGAGTGACGTGCAAAGCACTCGCGACTGCTGCCGATTGCTTCACCGTTGGACTCGCTGCACGGAAAGGCTCGTCTGCGCCGGCCGGCACTGGATGAGGTTGCACTGCACGCGAGCTCCGGCTTCGGATCACGGAGAGCACACACACACGTTCTGAATGCGTCAAGCGTAGGCGACTTGCATCGCGTCTCTCGCGTACTAACAGCGAGAGTGTCGGCGAGCGACTGAGTACCGGAGCCGACGTAGCGCGCGGGGGCCGCCGCCGGCACCCGCGCCGCCCCTCGCCGCCCACTTCCTCCGATGAATGACAATAATGGAAGACGTTCAACTCGCCCGCAAACCGAATAATATGAATCATTGCATTAGGGTGCAGCCCCGCCCGAGTCCGGTCCGCAAAACTCTGACCCGATCCTCGGCGCTGTAAATATTCATGAAGGGCCGAAGCAAAGTATGTTCCTGCAACCTTTTCACTGAACTTTAATGAACTTAGAAAAGACAGTCTGTGACGATTTCTTATGCAGTTAGTAGCAAGCAGAAAGAACTTAGTCCTTAGTTGTTACACAAACTGTCTTACAGGTTTCTCGCGGCGTTCATACTTTAGGTAGAGTTCGCAATTAGCAGGTTCACATGGCAGACAGCGGCTAGTGTGCGGCGCGCC
>DWDX01005038.1:0-10957 GCA_018245675.1 Agara michaeli | reverse complement strand
GGTGGGGGCGGGATGAAGTCGCGTGCAAAAGCTAGTAACCCAATATAAGTTCATCGTGCGACAATGGAACCGCGCGCCATCTATGCCACGTCGATAAAGTTCTGATATAATTTTTTGATATCGTCAGAAGAGCGCTTTGACACCGCCGAAGCGATTCCGATAAATTCGAATCTAAATCCAATATCGCAGCTACAGGCAGAGAAGGCATTTTTCTATAGGGATCGTTCCGATTGAAACCCTCTCGTGTTACGATTGCGTTTTGTGCGATCTAAGGTTGCTTTATGCAGGGAGATAAAATGAATGTGTCTGATAAATTTGATTTATGAATCCTTACATAATGAGCTTGTAACAGTGGAATTAATACCGTCCCGTACTATATTATACTTATCGTGCGTGAACTAGCCACTGCAAAGCAACGAAAAATGATATGTTTGCTTCTGTAAAATTTCCAGTGTACGAAAATTGTTATATAAATAAATAAATGACAAAAAAATATTTACTGACATAACTATTCGTATTTGTAGTTATCACTATTACCTACTGTATTATATTTTGTATAGTATTTACATTTGTCATTATTGTTGGAAGAATGTTAAACACACCTCAAACAAATTAAAAACATTTGTTATTTTAAATATATGTCATGTGTGACGCTAGTGTTCTTTTTTGCACGTCTATTTATCGCGGCCATGTTCTATTTACACTTTTGCAATAAACGTTAATTAGTTATATCTATTTTCCGTATTTCATTATGTTTCCCACAATAATAACATCCATTCATTAGTAGAGAAATACTGTTATTTTTGAGGTTTCTAATGTGATGTAAATAATTACAGTTTTTGCGGCGGTGGCGGGACGAAGTTGCGGGCAAAAGCTAGTAAATTATATAATAGCTATCCTTTAACCTGTTTGCCGTTCGAATCAAATACATTCAAGATAATGTAAAATTCTGTAAAACAAGCAGACAACATGAAAAATGTGAATTAATAAAAATAAACTTTTAAAAGTCTACTTCAAATCGCAAATAAAAGAGAACAATATTAGTGTTAAATATTGTAGTTTGTTTGAGGTTAAGCAATAGAAACAATCTTAAAACGAAGTATGTGATCACCACGGATTGTATTAAAATTTTACAAATTATCATAGGAATAAATAAAAGAATACAGAATTATAAGAAAACACATACACGTAAACCATGTTTGTTGAAATGTAACATGATTTACTACACATTTTCAGTCCGTTTCAATTAGTATCATTTTCTATATGTATATTTTTTTAATGTTATATGATATAATAATATTAGTATTTAGCCATTTTATTATGATTTAAGAAAGAAATGATTCTCAGGTAATCGTCACTGATGTGGTGTGCAGGAGAATACTCCAAGCATTCCATAGACTCTGAAGTAACTAACTATCAAGGTAGTACTTTTGTACTATACCCTCTACTAAACATCATCAAAGAGAGGCACTACCTAAGGGATAAGACTGCTTCTTTGTGAATGGCATTTCATTTTTATATTTTGTATTACATAATATATTGTGTGTATTTATTGTGTTATAGTAGTTGCTTATCCATAGCTGGCTGCGTTCAGTTATGATTACATAAACATCCTGTATGTTCATGTTCACTAAATTATATCTAGAATAATCTTAATTTATGTTTTACTACTAGCCTTTCTAAAAACAGGGGGTAGCCCCGTAACATTATCATGCAACTGCAATGTGGTTAATGTGGTAATTGCAAAAATATTTAATATGAAAAATTAGCAATGAGTATTATACTTATAAATAAAGCACTGTTCTGAATGTTGTTTCTCTTTCTATCGAATTGCAAATGTGCTGAGAGTCAGTGGTAGTGTATATGTACATACACATACAAAAGCTAGGTAGATATTGCATGTTTGTGAATAAGTTTATAAAAAGGTAGATACAATAAAACAAAATAACAACATTCTGTTACAATCATATAATCATTTGAATAACACTTAATTACTGTTGACATCATTCAAGTCCAGGTGCTATAATATTAGGAAATGAAATTGATATCCAATATTTTAGTATTTCCTCAATGTGATGTTTATTTACTATTAACCTTTTTTTCTTGTGCATTTATTTAAGACATGTCTCACTCTTAAGCATAATAATTTGCACATTTAAAATGAAACCTAAGCCACCGAAGGTGGAATTTGACACATTAGGTGTATAACAAAACAAGCATGTTTAATAGAAAGCACACAAAATCGGAAAGCGTTAAAAAACTAGGTAAATTAACAAACAATAAAAAAAATGTTTTTTCTCACAAAAACTAACTAATACATGCTTCTATCATAACAGGCTATTACATATTTTCGGGCTCACCTAATAATTTAAGGATAAAAAGCACAATGCCAGTGTTCGTAAGTAGTAAATATTCAGTCTTCACGGAAATTATCACAGTCAACACTCAATAAAACGTTCAATGTCCACATACAACACTTATTAATTATAATAACATGAAAAATAGTTCTCTTTAGCTACAATAACAGTCAACGTTCGATATAATATTTAAAAATATTAAAGCGAAAATTGCACCTCTATTTTGTTTAATGTTGTTGTTATGCCGCCATCTTGATTTATATGTCAACTTTGTCAATGATTTTGACAGCATACTCGGATACTTTTAAGAAATTTATTATTTTAATTGGAAGAAATAACCATTGCTAATTTTTGATATTTTAATTTAACAAAATTCAAATACGAAATAAAATAGTTGTAAGGTAAAGAAGTTGGATATTGACAATTTTCGGCTTTTTTATTTTGATACGTTTACTGCTGTGTTGTTATATTGTCGGACATTCTAAACTGGCAATAAATAAGTTGAACAATGAAAATCGCGGTAGATTCAAACAAAATTCGTATGACTTCGTCAAAGAAATCAATATGACAAAATGACAGCATGAAATCCAGATCTGAAAAATTACGTGAAAAGTGAAAACATAATACAATGTGGCTATACACAATATAATGTAACATATACTACCATTTAAAAGTAAATTAAATATTTCTGTGATATGCCAGGCCCGGATGCTAGAGCCGACAACAATGTTCTTGGCGAGATGTCCACGGAGCCCACGGCAACTGTTCACAGCGGTGTAGATGCAAAAACAGAAAAGAAATTAACTGTACTTGAAACTCATGGATATATTTTAGGGCGGACAATTGGTTCAGGTTCATATGCGACCGTTAAGGTAATTTTTTAATATGTTCATAACTAACACGCTACATTTACTCCTCACTTTGTTTATAAAATCACTAGCTTATTAATTGGTATCTACTTTGAAAATTGAAAATAACAATTGTCTGAACAATGCATTATTTTATAGGTAAACATTATTTAAATAACTTTACTGATCCTAAAAATAAGTAATCCTACTTTCATAAGGTTGCGTCAAGTGACAGGCACAACTGCCAAGTTGCAATTAAAATAATAAGCAAGTTTCAAGCGCCAGGCGATTATCTAAAGAAATTTCTGCCTAGAGAGATAGAAGTCGTGAAAGGTCTTAAACATGAGAATTTGATAAGATTTTTGCAAGCCATTGAAACCACTCATAGGTTTGATAATTTTTTATATTGTAGCTTGAGATGAAGTATATTACAGCTTAAACATCTATATCTAATATTGTACAAAGTACCTATTATAATTTGAAATAATCTACGCAATTTTATTTCCAAGAAAAGTTTGTACATCAACTGTTTTAAATCTATTTTGAAAGTAAATATGTATAGTAACAGTATTTAATTATAAAATAAATAAAATTAGGTTCTTTGACTAGATCAAGAAATTAATATATATATTTGATTTATTTTACTTATACCCAAATCTTAGGGTTTATATAGTAATGGAATACGCGGAAAATGGTAGCCTTCTCGACATTATACGCAAGGATCAGCACATAGATGAACTTCGGGGCCGCACATGGTTTCGACAGCTTGTCGAAGCTGTAGACTACTGTCACGAGCGAGGCGTCGTCCATAGGCAAGTAACAAGACAACATTGAAATTACGTTTTGTAAACGTCTTAAATCTTGCCCAATTAAACGATTTAAAGAATGCAACGATTTATGAGTCTTGTCTGGCCATCATGGTCCTTCGAGCCAAATCGTCTCAATTATTGTCAAATTAAATTTTTCTTATTAAACAACGTGGGTTCAAAATGCAAATTGTAGTAATCATTTAAGGGATATAAAATGCGAAAATCTACTAATGGATCATTGCCTGAACATAAAGCTGTCAGACTTCGGGTTTGCAAGAGGTCATATGAAACCGAAAAATGGAGTGTACGCACTCAGTGAAACCTTCTGCGGCAGCTACGCGTACGCTTCACCGGAGATTTTAAAGGGGGTCCCGTATAAACCGCAGGATTCTGACATTTGGAGCATGGGGGTCGTGCTTTACGCCATCGTGTACGGACGATTGCCGTTCGATGACACCAATTACACTCAATTGTTAAAGGTATAATTTAAATATTTCATTTTACTATAAGATTAATGTCAGTCAACCAAAATATTAATTCTTAGTAAACAAGTAGTACAATCGGAAAGATTTTAAGTACCTACGATAAATGATTACTGCACAAATGTGTTATACAGTACCCGATGATTTTCAATGTGGTTAAATATTTGTATGTTTATGTAATTCACAGCAGGTTCAAAATAAAGTATCGTTTCCCCGTGAACCGAAAGTGTCTACGGAATGTCGAAAGTTGATCATGAAGATCCTGGCACCGTTGAAACTTCGCGTAAAGATCCCACAGATCCTAGCCGACGGCTGGCTCAATCCCAACCAAGCATCCAAAGATGAAGACGTTGAGAATGCTCAGGTAAAGGTAAATGCAATAAAACACAATATTACTCGTAGTTATATGTTGTGCTTTTAAATATGTAGTGTGCATGTTATATGCAGTAATTATATAACCTATGTACTGTAAAGAAACGCTGGCCCTCCTGCTCGAGTCGATACCCCAAAGCTGAGGGTCGTGAGCTACCAGTTTACTATGACTATCATTTTAGGCGTCACCTTACTTGACCTGGCCTCTAATTTTTATCCATTTCCAAAACTAAAACGCATCCTGTTCTGCCTATTTGTAATGCCTCAGTTTCTAAGATATCTGAAGAAAATTAACGTTTAGTCAGAGATATTTCCTAAGTACGTCGTCTCTTGTGAACGCAAACAGTGCGTTTTGTTTGCAGGTGGAAAGTTTAGAAATGTTAATACATCTCAAGTTCTGTGATCGAGATGTATGACTATACTTTCTTTATTATATAACCGTATTAAAGTAATATTAATAGATAAATTATCATTTACGTACATCTCCCGTTCAAACAATGCGTTTCAGAGAACCTTTTTTAGTTTTAATACTTAAAAACTAGAAAAGCAAAGTACATACTTTTGACCAATCAATCCCCGCTTAATGCCTTTCGATTTGAATATTAAAATTACTTTTGTTTCAGGAAAACTCACAAATAAGTAAGGAGGAAATAAAAAGCGTTAATATTGGAACCGTAACCTTCGACAGGAAATTAGAGGAAGTGAAGTAATTAAACGGAAATCAAGTACCTACCCAGCACCAGTAATATACGCAAAAATAAACTGAAATATATTTAACTAACTTTATTAGTGATAATTTATTTCCAAAGCCTTTTGAAGTAAGCTTTGAATATTACAGTATATAAAAGACACTTTCATACAATGATAAATAAGATGATCAAAGGTCATCAAAAAAGTTTATACTAGTGAATTATATTTTAAATCAAATATATATTTAACCATAAAATATCATCCGCTAGGACGGTGAAAGAAACCCGTGAGAAAACCTGTAGTCATTTAACTCCTGGCCACACTACTCTTAACCTATCTCGTTCTGACAGGACATTCACGTTCAAATATGATAACGATCAAGTGAGAATGAACGAAAATGAACGATGAAAATGGTGGGATTTTAAAACTTAGTAGGTATGACTAATGCAATAGGTATAATAATATAGTCAATGCAATTGTGACAAGAAATATACTTAATATTTATGTAAACTTAAAATTTGATAATGTATATCGTGAATATCGAAATTTATTCTTGTTTACACAATTAGCTTCCTCGTGTGTCAACTAAATACATCCAGTATATCAATTTCTGCCTTTTTTGTCGCTGCAGAAGAGTTCATCATCTAGCAGCTTTTCCGCAATTATGCGATCGTTGGCCTTAGCTTTCCGTAAACATAGGTAAGACAAACCGATAAACAGTATATATATTGCACTTGCGATCCAGCAGTTTACAGCGATCTGAAAAAATGAATCTTTTGTAGCGAACAGAATTAATAAACGCGACTGCAGTCCAGCTGTTTAGAGGTCAACTCAATCTGTAAAGATAACAATCTCATGCGTTACTATTGAAGATTTCTCATAGCCATGGCAATAATGAAACGTTTAGGTTTAACAATTACACATCACCAAGTAACATTAAATTAATTTCCAAATATATATTTACCTACGTTCATGATAAGTAGGATGAATATGACAAGATGGCCGCTAATACTCTTTATGAGCGTCATATAAATAGGTACAGATCCGTTTAATATGGACTATTAAAGGGAAAGCTTAAAATACATTACCAAAGCATAATTGTCTTTTGTTTGTTTCACAAAGTCTTCGTAATCGTCATAGCTGTGGTGTTCGGGCTCGGCTTCTTCAATAAAACAAAGCACCTCTAACTTGAAAAATATACCCATTATAACCTGTAACGCCAGTGATGTAATTTTTACAGATAGTGAAACAATTTCATTGTTTTCCTGATTTTCTTTAGCAAAAATTTCATTTTAAATCGGATTTAGTAGGAAGGTACTTGAATACTTATATAATATTTACACATATTTACTACGAATTTAAGAGCACGAGTAAAACCTAAATTCGTCTCACACCTGTAATTAATTTTTTTTAGCGACAAAATAATGCAAAATGGAAGGAGACGGGAGTTTCATTCATTTCTTAATATCTTCAGATTTGAAACTAGCTTTAAGAACGTTTCTTAATAACGATTGTATGGCTTTACAACAAAGTAGATTCTTTGCATAGATACAAATATACGTATATATATAAATTGTCCGTGCTATTTTACAATAGAAGAGGGAGAGAAATGTTTTTGCGCGTTCTGAATCATTAATATACAACTACACGTAAGGTACCTATGTACATTTAGTCCTTAGAAAATTTTGTAATCCACCTTGGTTGGATTATTATGTATTCTTACCAGTTGCAAAACGGCCCATATGCTCAACAACATGCAACAAAGACCGCAAGCGGAGAGAGCGCTCATCTTAGTTCAGTTCAACAATGTTACATTACAAAATTAACATTTGTGAAATCTCTCAAACTTGACAATATGACAATACATAACTTTTTCTGCTGTACAATCTAGAATAAAAACCGTGTATACTACACGGTTTTTATTACACTCATAGACATAAATCAATATAAACTTCATTGATACAAATAGCAGATAAAAAAAAAATGTTAAAAAATAGGAGGCTGAATAAAACGAATTATTTAACATTAATACTTTTAATTCAAGAAACTCTACAGAATCATTTTACAATGTACCTACAATTAAATATAGATATTTTATATACAAATCAATGCAATCATTCCAGATTGTTAATACTTTGCGCAAACACGGTAAATATCATATTACAACACGCTTATAACAATAATTGCTTTTTTCTTTGCATTTAAGGTTCGGAACGACGCTAAAGTACTCTATGATTTAACAATATGTGCTTCGAACAGGCATAACTTATAAAGAGTTGCTAGAATATTTTATTTAGCCATAAGTTAAAGAAATAAATAATTGTGTTTATTTACATATTACAAAGATTATTAATTATAGCATTAAGATTTACGGTCGCTTCTACATTTGTTTTAATTATTCTCAAACATTAAATAGGTTGTTTTTCCTTAGACCACATAATAAATTATAAACTTGCCAAAGATATCTAAATTTATTTGAGTTTTTTTTTATGTCCAATTCTCCAATAAACATTGGACACGAGCACTATTAAAGTAGCATAAAATGGAATGGAACTAATTTAATAACAACATGTACTCATAATCAGTACACCTGTCCTGCAACTGGCTTACATACTGACAGAAGAACGATTATTCATCCAGAACTGATGACCGGAGACAACCAATGTGATAACATAGAGCAAAGCGGCAATCCAGCAGTTGTGTGCATTCTGAAATGAGGATATTAAATACTTTTTAGGTATCCACCAACAAAATATCAATAACACGTTATTATTGAAATGGAAACATTTGTCTTATCTTTATTGCTCAGTAGACTGTTTTTTTAGTATGACTACATTGTCATTTACACCCATTTAATCGATACACGGGAGTATACTAGATTAAGTATGAAATTAACTTAACATTAGTAAAATAACATTGTTGTCATCTTTGCTTTTATTTGAAATAAATAAATGTTCATGGTCAAGGTAATAATATTAAGACATATTAAACCACTCTAAAATGCAGAGTATTAAAAGAAACAGTTTTATAGAAAACCAGTTTTAAATTTTGCAATGTAAAAGGATCCAAGGCCTCTCATGAAAGGTTCCAATTATGGCTATTATCTGATGTAGTGTTAATTTAACATTTCTGAATGTACTTGCTAAAAGGTTAACGAGTAAAAGGCAAAGGCAATTCATTACACTGATGTAGTTTAACGTCTGTTAATTGAATGTATATCATAAGACATTTATAACTACAGTTATATATATAAAAAATATACTTTTTTAAGATGCAAACAGAACAAAAGGTACAGATACAATTTTAATTTTCTAAATCATCTATTCAAAATCTGCGTAAAAGTCGATGACCAAAATTGTATATTAGAAAATTTGTTTTGGCCTAAATTATGGCTACCGCCACAAAGATTCTCTTCAACTCATTCTCTTCAGCTATTGATAAATATCAATGCCATTTTCAAACCTTTTGAAGACATAAAACCTTATTATAATGCGTATTATTTTATACCCCAGTAGGAAGACAGTTCAAACTTACTTGCGTGTAGCCGATTTCGACCTGAGCTACGAAATGTTCGATGTCGTGATGACTACCTTCTTCTATTGGGAGATCTTCAAGAAGAGCGACAGCTTTTATATAGTAGAAGACGCCCATCAACGTCTGAAATTGAAATCTCATACTTGTTATCATAATCTCAAGTATACAACCATCATGCGTGTAATGATACTCACCAATTGTATAATTCCCCAGACGCTCAGGACAAGCCCGCAAAGGGATAGCTTAGGACCACACAGTTTACAGGCCATTTTGTTCGTTTATTTCAATATAATTACGAACAATATATGTACAAATTATCGACCACTGACTGTCAGCAAGTGTCAAAGATCACAAGAAATGAACACTCACATGATCTTTTCGTGCCGTTACTGTCTATGGTGAATTTGTATAAATGTAAGATATAATTATATAATAGTTCAATTTTTTTTATGTGTTTGGTACATTGTGAATTCAACGAAATAAAACTCGCTGTAGAAATATTATTATTTATTTTAATAATCTACAATTGTTCATTTACGTCCTTTTAAAAACTAGAAGTGTAAAATGGAAAATAGTGTAAATGTTGCTAGATTGTTAACGTATTATATAAAAATATCGGTAGACTGTTTACAGTAAATAAATTAGTGATAAACAGAGGAAACTGTCATTTTTTTGTGTTATCTAATCATCTACTTGTAATAAACATTCAGTCTACATAGTTTACTACTTTTTCAAAAGAAATAGTTAATTGAACATTATAGATATATTTAAGTAACATATCTTTTATTTAAAAAAATGTCAATAAGCAAATGGTACGCACTAGAAAATGCAGTAGGCAACACTTTATACGAATGACACATTTTTCTCATCCGTATCGTGTTTGCTTGTCCACAAACTGAATATAAATTTCGATAATGGTGGATCGCTTAGGTACGTGGTGATTTCTTATAATATAGATTTTATAATTATAATAGTTGTAAATTGAACTAATATATAGTGATGTATAAAATTCGGGACAATCGTTGTCATTGTTTGCTCGGTTGCTCACTTTCCTTTGACGTCAAAGTTTAGTATCGCACCGCAATTTTGGTTTATAAAATTTATTTTTACAGTGAATAGTGAGGCCAATGCTAGAAGGATTGCGATGGTGGAGAACTGCTTCGGCAGTTCGGGACAGGTAATTTTAATATTTAATACGCTTTTATTGATGAATATCAAAAGTTATGGGCTAAGTTCAAAACTTTTTCCTTCACTTATCGACCGACAAACTCTGCAAGATAAGTATTTGATAGGTACCGGGCATGGTTTGTTAAACGATATCACATTTTTATCAGTGCGACAATATATTTCACACAGCTATTTTTCTTTATCAAAAATATTCTCGCATCCATTATTTTGGCTTCACATATACGATTAAAGATAGGTCGTTTTTGCCGATATGTGGACAAACTACATACATCAATCAATATTGTTGCTTTCGCTTTATAAATAGGCTTATATATGTAGGTAAATTTCCTTTAAAATAATGAAAGTTAAGTTATCTATTATGTAGCCATATATGATTAAATCAAAGTTAAGTTTGAATCAACGTTAATGTTGACGTACATTAAGTGACTATTGATATTTGGATAATAAATTTACCTTTCAAATAAATTAGCGTAAGAATATTAATCATTTTTTTATATATAGAAAAACTGGTTTCATTTTAAATCCGTCGGTAACATGTGACTATTATTGATGTTTATGCTCTTTATTTTTTTTCTACGGTTTTCCTGTTACTATTTGTAATCGATATATTAAGGTATGTTCTTTGAGCTATATATATATGCTTTTAGAAATAAATTGAAAAATTGGATGCACAATTA
>DWDX01005037.1:0-10958 GCA_018245675.1 Agara michaeli | reverse complement strand
TGTGTACACAAAGCTATGAGCCGGGTTTTTTTCAAACAGTTACATACATTGATGTATGCTCATATCATTTTTTTAATGGCGTTATTTCAAATATCTGAAGGTATAAATTGTAAAGGCATCTCGAGTTTACGACGATATTTAGTTTGGTGTTCATGGTAGGGTCGTATAGCTCGACGATAATTAGATACGGCGCGCTTTTACAGCGGCTCTGAATGCCCTACAAATTGCCGCCCTTCCGATCCTGTTTACGCCGCGGAGATCGTTTTATATTTTTTTAGGTCAAAATATATGTATTTAGCAAGTTGACGACATATAAGCATCGGGATTTATGCGGGATTTGTACAAAATTGTTACATTTACATTAAAAGGAGTATGTTAGTGTTGAACCTATAACCTTATTACGTTAATGACTAATCACGATAAAGATATAAAAGCCAACATATTTTTAAACTTGAACTCATATATAAAGTGCATATATAAAGTCAAGATTCGAAATTAGCTTCCATAGTTACAGTTACTGCGAGTCTGTTCATACTGAAATAACTGTGAAGCTCTTTGTTGAACTGCATGTGAAAGATCTAAATACACCTTTGTTGAATTTCCGCCCTGGGAAGGCTATGAAACTAGAAAGCGCATTTCACATTGCGAATAGTTCATTAGGCTTCATCGTACTGCAAAAAGGAAACTATATGTAGCTGTAGAGAAAATATTGTAAGAGCAAATAAAATTGCTATTATTGCCTTAATCCTATGGAGTACATAGTCTTACATACACGTTAATAATGCAAAATAGAATGTAAATAACATTGATACTACAACTCGTGCCAACATACATATTGCTCGAGATGGAAGCAAATTCATAAATAGAAAAATCTATGATCTTCAATTTACATGTGCATGCATCAATCTTTTCAAGAAACATAATTTTGATTCGCTATGAACAGCTGCAGCTGCTATAATCAAAGGAATATAGATGAAAGTAACTTACACACATGTAAAATGCAACTAAAGTCATACATATAATATAACATAATGCATACAAAGAATGTTAACAATGAGTAGAAAATAAATGTTTGATAGATGAGAATCGCACGAGAAAATTAAAAACATTTCATGTTTTTACCCTATCGCAGACGAAACAATAAACGTGCTGAATTTATTTAACCGCCATTATTCTTGGAGTTAATAAAAGTGCGGTTGCGAAGAGAAGTGACTCGTTGTGGAAGGCTTGTCACGGAGCGACTGTATCAGATAAGCCCAGTAGTTTGTTCTGGGGACGCTGCATCATTTGTCCTGCGTACAGGCCGCACGTGAATGTGTGGGCGTCGTACAGCGAGTAACGAAGAACTGAACATTAGACTTCTTGTCAAATCATTATTTGTACTTGGAAAGATTAATATTTATAGTGTTAAGGCTTCAAAAAAAATAACTACGAACTGCACAGTAAGTTATTATTCTATTTAAACATACATATTCATCCGTACCAGGCATATCCTTATATGCTTACATTATATTGCGAATAGTATTAAAGATTAGGACGTATTTATATACTTTAAATTTTATTACAAATTTACTAATCCCTTGTTGGAAAAAGATCTCATATATTATACAAAACGGCTTTGTGTCTGATTCGCGTGACTCATGGCGTCAAGGATGTGCCTTATACGATGATTAATTGTTTATTTAGTGTCAATATAATATATATTTAATAACTTCTTGAATGTACCAACTTTTAGTTTTCTTACGCCATATCCAATTCCCTTACTACGTTCTGAGTGCCCCCGGCCCACGCACTGTCTCTTTATCCGAGAAAGGCACAAAATTGCGTCGGCGCATACATTTACTTTAAAATCCAATAGTACTTGGCACCATAACTAAAATAAAGTGAAATAAATGATTCAGCTATTTGCTCATTTGCATACATATATGCATTGTATTGTAATATGCAGCATACAAATAGTTTTATTTTTTGCCCATGACCACAGAAGCAGTTATTGAAATTAAATTCATCTTCTATTCTATTAGTTCAAATCTGATCTCAATATATTTTGTCTTATAAGATAATTGTATTATACTTAATCTTATTTAAAAAAAATGATATTTCTTATGGCACCCGTAAGATATATTCCAATATCGCCGGTTAAGATATTGACGTTCGGATTTTGAGCTGATGGTGATATGTTATTGAAAACTCCGCACGACATATTTGTGTGAATTATTACAGGTGAGATAAATCATTCCCAAGAATACAACTACATAGATACATACAGTACGTATGTAGATCGACGTTACAATTCATATTACACGCTTATAATATTCACAAATTAATTAATATTCCATTGACATTTATTATTTAAAGCAAAATAGTTGTTCACGACACATTTGATCGTTTTAAATCAAATAGCCTTGTTTAACATACGGGTTGCTAATTTATTCTGATACACTAATAATATAAATGTCATGTCAAAATGGAGTTACCATCATTGCCGATGTAACTATAATATTCGATGATATAAATGTAAATCATTAGTTTATATATTATGAATAGTTAGTACTGTATATGGTAATGATAATTATCATAAACAATAAATAAATACTAAAAACGCAATTCCAGCATGTAGTCGTACATTTTTATGTACAATTTCTGGTACATAGTTCTAATTATAAGTTCATTAATAACTTAATCGGATATCCCATTGTAAGTACCTATATGTTTATTTGCTTTTACAATTTGTGTACATCATCGTAAGCCTTAGCAATGTACATTCTAAAAGTTTCAAAATTGTTCTACCGATGTGATGATACAGAAACGGTGTGTCATTTTCAGAGGGTGAAACTTTGCTATAAAACAGAGTTGGAAGGTTGTGGGTTTCGCAATAAATGAGTCATTGCTGTGACATAGCACGTGGTAACGCCTAGTTGTCCAAAGCCAGCAGTCTGTGTCCCCCAATGTATTGCAGATATTGTATTCTCGTAAACAAAAAGCGAATAGATATTTTTATACCAATGAGCGTGGAGAAAATGTTCCAGTTTTTACTTGAGTTGCAATCATCCACATACGGTAAAGGTAACATGTTCTATGGACACTAGACACGAATTTCATGTTATGGCTTAATTTTCAGTATAGATATAATAATTTTTGATACTTACGAGTACGTGCATATATTTTTCATATCAACTAGGATTTATAGCTAAAATATATTGTATGTTAGTATTGTATCTTTGTTATTATATCAGAATATAAACATGCAATATTTTAAAATAAAAGACATATTATAAATATGAGAGAAAAATGCAGTTTTTGATATAAAGCGTAAATAAGTACAAGAATATTTATTGAATATTTGTAAAAAAGTACAAATATTTAATAAATATTCCTTGTTTAAGTCTATTCTATTTTTCATAAAATACCGCACATCTCCATCGTGTGACTACATGGGTTACTATAGTGAAGCTGACTCACTACACTTTGAAAGTTTTAACTAAAATATTCAAGGCCTTAACTAACAAAATTTACACATGAGAGAAACTTGGAAACCGGATCCTAATGAACTTGCATATGAATTGTGTGGTCGTTTATATTACGAAAATTATTAGGGTACGGCTGAAGCAGGTCGCGTTTTACACTCACACTGTTATCATTACTGAAGTTACAAGCTATGCAATGGCGCTTTGAATATAATACGGTATAGATCTCAGTTTAATTTTGTTTCATTGCTATTATATGTTATTTTTCTAAGGTTAAGTTACGAAATTGCTTATTTGTTACTACGCTATAAAAAATATCCCACCGTAACATAACGTGGTAGATTAAGTTTTCTGTATGTCCAGTAGATAGATTTTTAGTAGTTAGCTCTAATAAATAGATGTTATATTAGTGATCACATTTCATGGTAAAATTATGGACCTTTTGGTATACAAGTGTCCTACTCAAAGACACATTAAATGATTATTTATTAATCTGAAATAAAAAGATAACATAAGGATGCAGAGGGGGAAAAAATTCTAACAAAAACCAGTTTCATCCAAAAAGTCGGAGAGTAATGAGAGCATTTCTTTTGTTAAAAAAAATCGTGAAATAAACTATTTATAGCAACCGTTATCCTTAAATCGCAGTACAGATATTTCAAATAGCATCGTATTTTCACCCTTTGCTTTCAGCGGAATTCTTATTATGAACTTTTTTAATCGTCCTTTGTCCCAGTGAAAAAAAAATCCGTTGTGATGCCGGCGGAGACGGCGCGGCGTGTCCCGTGCTCGTAATTAAACTGACACCGTCCCGAGGGACGAGTTTTGAATGTTATTAGAATCTCTTTCGCGCCGTCGCCTCTGATTGGAAATCCTTTATTATACAAGTTGGTTTATGTTTGAGTGACAAAAACAAATTTAAATCCACTATAAAACTTGTAAGAGGCGAATACGGATGTCTGTTTGGTTTGTAATCATTTTTTGTACCTTACTGTCTGCCATGTTCTGTACTCTTTGTATTTACGTAAAAGGAATATGCATTATCATATGAGATTCGTCATAATGGAAAGCATAATCTCACAGTGCTAGTGTACACAGTTGAGCAAGCGTGTCGACCCTGTCGACATTCCAACAACAACAGGCGCCTGATGGAACTGGAATTCTCAACAAACAAACCTATGTCGTTTAAACAGCGACACACCGATGTGTGTGCTTTGAATTCAAATCAGGGCAATAATGAAAATCGAAATCGACGTTCACGCTCGTGTCCGTCCATTTTTAGTAGCTGATTGTATTTGTAATTCGCTCTCAATTGTCAATTCACTAGTCATCCCTTTGTTTCCTACTTTATACCGGAAACGAACAAGCGTTTGCTAAACTGCATAATTGTAGTTAATATGGATGTTATTTTTCAGGAGTGATTTTCAACATTTGCAAGGACAGAGATATTTGGCACTCGGTGCTTTCTGTCTACCACGTTAGGGACCTGGCGTGACGGTATGTTGTTGTTATTGTTGATTTTCAACATCGTAATTCAATTATCGAATTTATCAGTTGGTCACAATTTAATTTTAATTCTGGCTATATACCTTTCACGCCTGACTGTGTGTAGCGCATAAAGTTAATTGGTTGAACTCTAATTCTTTCGATGACGAAAATGTTAATTATCACTAAATTTCCTTTCACAAATTAGGAGGAATTAATAAATTTAGAACCGTTTTGACGGTCGGTACGCGCTTTGGCCCTCAGCCAACTCGCCAAACACTTTCTCTTGGGTTCGAAGCTCTCTTTCACTCTTATCCTGTGTTGTGTGAACACATTGCCTCGGTTTCCGAGAAATAGTCGATTTCCAGCTACGTATACAAAACGGGCATCGGAAACATTTTATGAGTGATAAATCGCTGTACAATTGATAGTTCAGGGAAAATTCCAATCAATACAATAAAACTTACACATTTTATACACACAAATCATTGTGAGACAACATTGAAACTGTCCTCTCTAGAATATTAATGACATTGGAGGTGACCAATTAATTGTTATTCTCAATACATACATACATTAAATGAACAATATCATGTTAATAATTTCCAAGAATGGTTCACTATTACTGTTAGCTTTAGCCTTAGTTACTAAAATGCAATCGTTTTCGCGTATGATCGTAGGTAGGTTGTATGTAGTACTATAAAATTGCTACTAGTTCAATAGTTATTTATTTCAAAGAATATAACTACAAAAATTAAATAGAATCATGTAATGCAGTGTTGGGATACTATTGAGTGACCAACAGGGAACGGAATTTCTATTATCCAGGCTTGAGAGACATGATCCGCAATACCTTCAATCGAAAATAAGTAAAATTTGCTTCCTTAACTATTCCTGTTCTGTTTCAATTGTCTTACTAATTGAAATGCTGTGTGTAATTCGAGGTTGTATATGGGCTGAGGTGCTCATTATCGGATAGGTTGTTACGTATTGTATAGTTTATTTGATGATTCGCTCCAATAAGTACAGCGTACTGAAAATTATTGTAGGTACGAGTAATTGAATTAAACGTATGTTGAATGATGTATGATCTCAATTTGTGAAATGGCGTACATTTACACGATCGTTTTGGCTCGCCAGCTGCCATTATGTATGGAACAATATCGGCCGCGCGTCTGCTCCTATTTAAATGACATATTATTGTAAATAATTTCTCCAATAAAAGCCGCAGAGGTTAAAATCGTCGCTTCACACATTAATCTAGGTAGGTACAGACATTTGTTTATGAACTTTACTTCGAACCAAACGACAACAGTACATTGATATTGCGTTTTTTTTTTAATATAAAATACGTATTGCATTTTACAATCAAGCAATGAATATAAGCTAAACTCTTCTCGATTATCTACAATATAAAAAAAAATATTGAAAATTTATTTAAAATAACATTGATTTTATATTTTTAGTATAAATTAAAATCTTACTTCGATAGCTTGCCTTAATTCCACCCAACATTGCCGCAAAGTAGCAATTATCTAAAAATCTCATACCCATTTTTATGAAATATATATTCTTATACATTCTTATCAAGTATTCGTATGTAATAAAGAATCATAACCCATCTGTTCATTATGGCTGCGGCCCTAACTGCATTCAACCACCTATGAAAAGCAATTTAAATACTTATTTTAACTTTTGTTGCCATAACAAGAATAGAATTTTAATACCGTAAAAATTAAATCAACGGTGTTTAGAAGTACCCGAAAGTATTATAATATAAAAAGCTACGAAAAAGCACCTCATTGTTCGGCGCCGAGAAATTAATTACAAGTTTGGCGCTAGTTATTATTACATTATTATGAGGGAGGGCGGTCTCGGAACTCGCAGCTCGCGGCCAGAGCACAAAAGGAATATCACGTGCAAGTATCCAACAAAGCGCCCAGTTCGCTGTGAAATTCGATATTCTCGGGTTGAATGATCCCATATCAACGCCGAGAGCCTTAATTCAGCTCTCGTCGCGACAGAGCCGGAGTGCACTTGGGCGTAAATAAAAAGTTGAACGTCGGTGTAACAAGAGCGCACAGACAATGACGCTAGACAATGTGTTAGCGGTATGACACTCAGCCTCAGGAGCGCGCCCTCGCAACCTTGCTCTGCCGCTCGCACTCTTCAAAACTCTAGATAGCGGGAGGAATGTGTGTGAAAGAATGTTGGTAAACTGAAAGGTTTATTCATTTTGCGATGAATGTGATCAAAATGTTTTGAAATCGCAATGGACTTCACATATTCCAAATAAGACTTACCTACTTTCATAAATACATCCGACATTGACGCTAGCCTTATTATAAAACAAGAGCAAAAGAGTTATTTTCATTAGTTTTTAACAATTTTTAGACCTCTTACTTTATGCACAACGCTTTTTAATTTTCAGATTTAGGTACATATTTTTCACATTCGCTCTATCTGTCATATTTCAGCTTAATTAAAATAGGTAAATGGGTGAGGAGGTTGAATGTTGTGTGAACTGGAGTACGATCATGACAAATGTAAGGCAACCGGCGGGGAATGACGTCTATACATACGTCTGTGCAATTTTTTACGTGTCGAACAAAATGACATTGAGATTTGAACCTTAAGTCATGCGTTTTAAAATTTCTATTTCTATAATTATTTGCATATGGGGATAGCATTATTCACATATACCCACAAAACTTCGTCATTTTTAAAGTGGTCTTTCAATGTTTAAAAGCTATTCCAATTACGATACTTGGATGTAAAATAGCAGTACGGACTAATTATGCATAAATTTAGCATTTCTCATTTGAATAGAAAGCAGTCAGTTGTTATTTTACGTTCCCAACATTTAATTATACCATTTTCGTCTATTCCAATTATCACTAGTAAGTTTAATCTGAACTCTAGTGTGAAATTGCTAGCCGAACATTTTTCTAAACTTTCAGGTTTTTCCTAGAAAAGTTTTATTATATGTATATCGAGTATTATCTGTTCAATAACAATGGAAAGTCCTTAAAAAAGAGTAAAAATATAATCTATTATTTATTGGTGTGAAGAAAATAAATAAAACTACGTTCAAATAATCTCGTAAATGATTGTTCCTCACAATAGAAGGAGTAGCGGCTTAGTTGCACATGTCACGGTACTAAACTGCGTTCGCTCGCAACAGTCTCCATACGTATACACACTGCGTGAAGCAGCCGTACACTTTGCATTGCGTTCTACCGCTAAAATGACAGTCATCAACTCAGCTGCCTACGCTAGACCCTTTGTGTTGCTCTAAAAGCTCAGGAGGATAATATTCTTTCATTTTCAAAAGCAAGGAAAACAAAACTATATCTTGACTGCTGCTTCAACGAACTCAAGTAATGGTGCAAATTTTCACGTTTTGAATTTATTACGCTGAACTATGTGTCTTAATTTTTTTTTAAGAAAAACATCCATAGATTGATGCAGGATGTAATTATAATATTTATCTTTTAATAATTGCAACAAATGCAAGACATAACACAGGCAATAGGTCTCTACTCTGATTCCAAAGTAGAGAATTATTGTCTGTGTTATGGTAATCGCATAGTTGATAATCATATACATGTCACCCAGAGTCACAAACAAACAAAATACTTATCACACAAATATTTGTGTTGTAAAAATATGAGCATTTAAACTGTCAGGTGGTTAGTTATCGTGATTGGGTAATCCCTTGACAGCGAATCTGCGTTTTGGGCAATGCAATTATAGATCATTTATAAAGAAATGTATAGCATAAGTCGCAAATGGCTATGAATACGTACATGTTATTGTTGAAATTAGCTCTATAAATAAGTACTGCTACTTTACAGCTGTAGATGTACTTAGTAACGAGGTATATTCTAAAAAAATATGTGGAAGATCAATTACACTATAATATATGGCAATTTAGTGTTTTGAAGTTACAGATTATGATTTAATGGGTCTCGTCCATTTGCATTTTCAGTGTAAGTATTAAATTTAATGAAAAGCATCGACTGCGGGCGTTGTTACAAACAGTGCGCTGTTATAATTTACACGCGCCAGGCTATCGCATTAACGATGACTGAGCAGATTCTCTTAATTATCATTTTGCACGGTCCGTCAGGCATACGCTCATCCTATTTGATACTTTCGATAGTGATTATAATTCATTTTATAATAACACACGATCGACACATTCTTTGTATTTGATAAAGAAATAATAGAAAGAAAGCTTTTAATCTGATACTTCTGACACACACAAACATACACAACGCGTACGAGTACAACTACGGTTACGTTACGTTACACAGACACACAACATGCACGTGCTTTTTTATACAATGACAATCGATAATAGCCGGTGATATTCTAGTGGTTTAGTTCTCTGCCTCCTATCCTGGAGATATGCATTCATATCCCGGCTTTATCTTTATAAAATTATGTGCGATTTGTAATTATACCTATCGGTAAATAACAGTATCGTGATAAAACCTGCACACTTTAGGGTGCTCCATTACTGTTATTTAAGGTTAGCAAAGACCCACAATTCCGTACTGTCATATCATTTCTTGTACTTTATAATAGTAGTGGAGAAGTCTAAAGCGTGTGGGTTTCCTTATGTTTTCTGTCACAGTAATAGTAAATGAAGTAACATTGAAATGATCTCTAAATACAAAATACTCGTATCTTAACTGTCATTCAGAGTGAGGTATGGAGTACGAAAACCGGGGTCTAGTTTATGAACATGCCATTCTGTGTGTTTAGTATGTAAGTACAATATATTTTCTCCGACCTTAAACTTGGGGCAAACAGAACATTGTTTGGTCTGATTTCAATCATTTATGAAGTGGGTAGCCGGGCAACAATTGCCTTCCAGGGCAGTCCGCGCTGAAGCGGGACACTTTAGTTTAATTGTTTATTCAAATACGGGAAACTTCCCGAATTAGGTGAGCCGGACTAGTTGAATTAATTTATATTTGCGTTTGAACAGGATCCATGCCCTCCCGTGATTAACTACACTGATAAAATAAACGGATTAACGAACGGTAAGTAAAACAGTTCTTCTTCTAACGCATTTGTGTATAAATGGTAACTATAAGGTACCATATTATTATTATTGCACTGAATTTCTCATTCATCATCCAAAATCCATTGCTTTATTCAAATATTTAAGCATCGGAATACATTAAAAAGTTAGTTACAGCACGAGTGTGTCAAGTTTGTACATAATGTAGAATGTAACAACATTCGAATATCAACAGTTTATTGCGTTAACATAAAAAAATGAATATTTTTGAACATGCTTGTTTAAGTTTTAATTACTATGGCCAACAAGTAAACCCCTTATCGACATTTCGTTCGGTGTTAGCAAATAGATTAAGGTTACGCTAGGAACATAGGTCAATACAATGTCAGTCCGCGGCATTCTCCACAATTGCAAAAATAATATTCTATACAAACGCCGCGCCGGCTGCTCTTGGAGCAATTTCGGAATTATTCTCCCAACAATAGTAGGTAACACGAGACAATATTGGATATCGTCATCCGATCTTATCTCCTCCCGCTAAAGAGGCGAAACGAATCGTAAATAATACACGTGAATTAACGAGATGTGTTCTCTAGATAAAGCCGGTACCTACGTCTACCGATATTAAAGAATCTATTCAAATGCTCTGCTCTATAGGTGAATCTAAGAAAATGAATTTTACTGTTATAAAAATAAAATTTCAAACAATGAACACTTAATATTCCGTAGTGTATGTTTTATTTAAGATCACTGTGTTATAGTTAATTAGCGAAATTTCATCGTTAATTACATATAATATATTATATTTATTAATACCAGAAAGTGGTTGCAATATACATACGAGTATGTTATCGATAAACATTAAAATCGGGAACCCAAAATAGGACTAACAGACATCGGTTCGAAAGAAAAAAAAGAGCTTCCATCTATATAAGGAAAAGCTTTTATCGAAGATTCGGGAACCCTTAAGA
>DWDX01005036.1:0-10959 GCA_018245675.1 Agara michaeli | reverse complement strand
TAAATGTTTAATTTTACATTTATATTTAGGTAAATAATTGTGGTCTATTGTAATGATGGGGCATACATATACTATTAGCTTAAGTGGTTTCGTTTTATTTCGTTATTGGCTACGTTTTGTATACGAATTGCAATTGGAATAGTCACTGTTCGTTGACTGTTAGTTTTTACATATTTACAATTGGAATTTATTATAACAATTTATTATATCATATCGAGTTATTAATTATTGTATTGGGTATGCCGTTGTATGCACTGTGTAACATCAGGTAGTGAGTGTGTGAGTGGGTTTGTCCGAGCGTGCGCATTATTGTGTGCGTCAAATGTTACGTGTGCGTGTGGTGTGTGTGTGTGTGTGTGTGTGTACGCTGACTAGTCGTATCTGCGTTATTACGCGACTGAAGCTAGTAACGTAACGCCAGTAACGCCGAGTGTGAAACGAGAGTGTGCCTTTACGTCCCGTGTATATCGTGTGTACCGTGTGTCCCGGGCGCTCGTGTCTGCGTTGGTGTGCGTGCGGTGTACTCACGATCTTGGGCTTGAACGGCGGCTGCACGTCGCGCGCCTCCACGCGCGCCCAGTCGATGCGGCGGAAGAACACGTGCGTGCGCACGTCCTCCTCCCCGCGCGTCCCGCACCCGAGCCGCTTCTGCGGGTTCTTGGTCAGGAACGACTTGCACACGTCCTTCGCCTCCTACGCGCACGCACACACGCACACAAACGAACGATCATTGCATTATTTCCATGTAAATCTGTGTAAATATAACTCGCTGTAACGACGTAGGAAAACATCGCGAGGAAACCTACGAACCTGAGAGGTGTTATAAAGCATAATATATTTTCCGAGGTGTGTAAAGTCTACCAATCCGCATTAGACCAACGTGGTGGACTATGGCTTAAATCCCTCTCAGTACGAGAGGAGACGCAGCCCAGCAGTGGACCAATAAGATGGGTCGAGAGAAAAAATCTGTGGGAGCTGGAAATTACGGTGTATCTTAATACATAACCAGCTTTGCTTAAAAACTGGCTTATTTGGAATTTCTTCTCCTACCCCTTCCTTTGGAGATCCCGGAGTCTTTTGAACAGCGTCGCGGAAGACCATCGAGCGGATATTAGTGGACGAATTCCCATACAGCCCGATTTCTAAGGCCCCTGTTTGGTCACTTGGAAAAATCAAAGGCACTACGCTACGTAGTCGAAGAGTTCAGAGCGGAGTGCTCCTGCACGCACCTTGCTCAACGTCTTCGGGTAGGACACGCTGTTGTCGGTGATGGCGGCGAACAGCTCCTCCTCGTCCTCGCCGTCGAACGGCGGCTGGCCGACGAGCATCTCGTACAGCAGCACGCCGTACGCCCACCAGTCGACCGACTTGCCGTACGGCTGGTACAGGATGATCTCCGGCGCGATGTAGTCGGGCGTGCCGCAGAACGTCTTCGTCGTCTTGTCGCCGGCGATGCCCTCCTTGCACATGCCGAAGTCGGCGATCTTGATGTGCCCGTCCAGGTCGAGCAGCACGTTGTCCAGCTTGAGGTCGCGGTACAGGATGCCGCGCGAGTGCAGGAAAAACAGGCCGATCGCTATTTCCGCCGCGTAGAATCTGCGGTGGGAGCGGGTTTGGATAGTTTTCGTTTTGTTTTAAAAAAAATCTTTTATCGTCTTGCGCTTTGCGGTCCCGACTGCGAAGCCGAAGGTCACCGGTTCGGTTCCCATCCAGGGCACACATTTGTATGTTAGGCATACGTTTGATATTTCTATGTGAAAAATATAAGCAGTATATAGATATGTATACAATTTATATTAGCCGTTGCTATAATTTAATTCGTCTAGTTTGGAATCGGATCGGCGCGTGTGAAATTGCCCTAATTATTACTACTTACACGGCTACTGGCTCCTTGAATTTACCGCACTGCTGTATCTGGAACATCAGGTCGCCGCCGTTCACGTATTCCATCACGAAGTACAGACGGTCCTGGGACGAACGAATGTACGTAAATAACAATAAGTACACACATATACACACACACACACACCCATCCACACACACACACACTCACACACATAAAATTTAATCAATAATCGAGAATTTAATTCCATATTAAGATCTACAATGAAACTACCCACATAAATACATTTTTCATATTAACGTTATTCTTTGGAAAAATCGCTTCGTACAACGGTACTCTTTCACTATAGTATTGACGAACTGTCGACCCTCCTAAGCACATTTATGCCGAAACCAAATAAGCCGCCACTCACCATGGTCTGGAAGCAGGAGTGCAGCTGCACGAGGAAGGGCGGCTTGTTGCTGAGCGCCAGCACCCTCTTCTCGACCATGGTGCACTCCACGTCGTCGTCCTGTATGATGATGTCCTTCTTGAGGATCTTGATCGCGTACAGCTCGTCCGTGCCACGCCTCTCCGCCAACATAACCTGGCGGCCACAGATAACAACCGGTTGGGATACTTCCATAAGCCGGACGAGAGGTGGCGTTGCTAGCGAAAATCTCGGTCCCGTTTGAATTTCGAGATAAAAAGTAGCCTATATGTTGCCCCATAACCTCCTCAACCTTCCAGAAAAAGTCCCATCGGTTCAAATCAAATCAAAAATCGGTTCAGCCGTTCCCGAGATTATCTCGAACAAAAAGACAAGTTAATTTAAAAAAAAATGTATTTTAGTACCGTATGAATAACTGTAAGTACTTTTTTAAGTGAAGCTAATACAGTGTCTGGTGAAGTTAATATAACGCATGTAAAAATAAGACGAACGTTAGCAAAAAGTCAATTTAAAATTGCCAAGTGTACTTTTCAACGTAACGACGCTCTGTACCGATTCGCGAGAACAGAATATGACGAATGACGACAATATTTCCACAGATAATCGTAAGCGGCGTTCTACTGGCAAGAGCGAATTACACTGAAAAGGTTCCCTAATTTTCACAAAGGAAAACAGATGCCGGAAACGAAACGAAACAGTCGGGGACGAGGCGGCTGCTGGCGAAATAAATTAATTGGAATCGTCTCACAAAGGGATTGCCGTACGTAAATTATATTTTTCATTAAAACAAAATTGGTCTGTTAAGTAAATTGGTTAAACAATTTTATTTATTTACAGAACACTAAATAATAGATTTGCACATATGTGTGTAGATGCTCAATTGTGGTATACGTTTTGTGATTGATGATTTTGATTACGTTTGTATCGAATACGAATTTGTAATTGTAAAGAAAATAGGTGAATTTTATTACATAAATATGTAAGCAAACCCGACCACTCGTTGCCGTGGTTCAGTTTTAATACGTTAACTTAACCTTATCTACGTAAAAATCCCGTGTCAACAGTTTTGTCAGATTACGTTTGTCGCTGTTAAAAACATCTCATATCATACAAACTATCATATATCTCAAGTTGGAAGAAACCACATGTTTTTATAAGAAGAACGTTGAAATCGGACGAGTAGTTTTGGAGTTCATCGCGGACAAATATCGTGACACGGGAACTAATAGAAAAATGATATAAAAAGAATCAGTTCAAAGGAAGTAAACTGATTATCTGATGTAACTAGAAGATTTGATAACAAACTGTACCTTTCCGAACGATCCCTTGCCAAGGACCATGATAAAGTTGAAATCGGACGCCCTGATCACGTCAGCGGCCGCCATGTTGTGCGGCACCTCCTTGTCTGGCGGCGGCGGAGCCCGGCGCGATCCGACGCTGGTGGATCTCATCTGGTTCTTGAGGGTCGCGAGGTCTGTGCCCTCCTCCGGTACGGGCACGTTGTAGAAGTCGCCCTCTTCTTGAGTGAGGAGCTTGAACCAGCCGTCCGGGGGAGATTTCATAATCTCAGAGATCCCAAAGGAAAGGGAGCCCATGAAATCGTTGCGGGACGTGCGATCCCAATCCCAGACCTGGAATTAAATAAAGGAACCTTTTCACTCGCACTTGATTCCAAATTTGAAAATGTACTCCTGTTATGGAGATACAATCAAAATGATACTCAATTTGAAATACAGTAAGCGCTTCTCACTGATCAATTGGAATCGAGTCGATGAAAACAAAAAGACGTCTGATAGCAAAATATTTGCCATTAAAGAATAATTAACCTTTAGTGTATCGGTTTCTTACAAAGCCGAATTGCTAAACGCACTGAGCATTGAGAGAGACGCAAAGTTATTTGTATCTCACCTCAAGGAAGCCTTCGAAACAGATTAACGAATTCAGGTTCATGAACTGCAGTCGTCCCAGATATCTCTATGAAAGGATCATACCTCAAGTAACAGCCGCCGATCCTTGTCTTCCGGCTTCAGGTCGAAGGTCAGCGTTTCGTTCCACACGGGGTTGAGCGAGCTGCGGATGGTCTTGGTTTTTTTCTTCACGTTGTCCGTATCCGGGATCAGCTTGAGCTTCACGTAGGGGTCCGAGAGGCCGTTCGGATCCATCGGGATCAGGTTGCGTCCTTGCTTCACTGAAATGTCAGAGGGAATTGTTTTGAAAACATATCCTGCAGATCTAGGGGAGGTTTTCTTTTTGGAACGGGCGAGGCGAAACTAAATTACCCTACTACCCCCCCCCCCCCCCTTCAATCAGTTCGTTAATTTAAAATCAGTTTTGGTTGTCTATCTCCATTCTTACGAGAGCGTTATAAATTTCCAAATGCATTTGCATTAAGAAAGTTCCACCCCGTAGCGCTGAGTGTACGTAACCTAATTTCCGCTTCCATTGCACCGGCGATACGAAATTTCTTCCGAAAGTGCAGTTCGCGATTGCCGGCAAGTTTAAAGTTTAAATGAGATTTAAAGTTTAATTGGCCGCTTCTTCAAGCCCACGATCTGATTTATAAATTTAACGCACGTTGATACGAAAGAAGCAACGACAGCGCAGTGGTTTGAATTTCGATCTCCAACTCTGGGGGATTGGATTCAAATCCTCGCACGTACTTATGACTTAACAAAGTCACGTAACAAAGTCAAACTTGAAAATTAAGTGAAGCAAAACATTCTGAGAAAACCTGCCATACCTTGGAATATTTTATAAAGTATATAATTTTTTTTAATGTGTGTGCAGTTTGCCAATGTATCCCTCGACTAAACGTGCACCACTTTACAAGGGTATCGAGTAAGGGGAGATCGGATCCAGGACATTTATTACATGTTGTTACAAAACAAAAGGTAGGTAAAACAAAGTTCGGAAGAGTTGTAACGTTGAAGGCACTGTTTGAGATGCAAACCTTCGACGGTGAGCTTGTTGTTGGTGCACGTGATGGCCAGCTCGATGCGCCCGCGCCGCTCCGTGTGGTCGCAGCCGCAGAGGTTCGGCACCGACTCCTCGCAGCGCTTGTGCACGTTCATGTCGCATGCTGTTCATACAACGATCGTCGTTTTTCTTTTATTTACCAAAATAATCATACATATTCTAGGTTACTGTGACGCTCACACTAGAGAGAGTCTGTATCTTGAGCATCAACAACTGATGTGTTGGATAAGTTTGCATGTTTGTGATCCAACCACAAAGCCTGGTTAATGATCGTGTAGCCTTGCGTTTGACTGCCATGTCATTTGATTGTAGGTGACGTGCAGTCTAAGACGTAGCACGATCGTTTGGACAATGCCCATTCCCCCTTATTTTTAACAATGACAAGTTATATGTAAAATGAAAAAAGATATCATTTTCATTTTGACAGATCATTATTAAACAATTCTCAAATGTAAAAGTTCTTAGTACTCGAAAGTAATTTTGAAATTGAATGTACAACAAACTAAATATTGAAACAATTCACAGTGTCATTTATAGGATTAGTATTCTAGATTTCAAGTCGAAAGAACTTTTGAGAACAATGAAAAGACCATTGAAATTAAGAAAACTTTAGATAGAGCTAGACTATGGCGCAAAGTTGTACTGCAAAATGAAATTGACTTAACACGAAAGGGTCCTGTCTCACTGCGATCGAGAAACGAGAAACATAGCGAACAAGTAAAAAAAACTAACTCGAATTAAATTCAAACGAACACAAATTTAAATTTCGAACGTAAACTAATTATTTATTTCGATAATAAAAAATGTGTTCAAATATGCCATTATGTAAACCACGTGAAAGGTAAAATAGCCATTATGTAATCATGTGAAAGGTAAAATAGCCATTATGTAATCACGTGAAAGATAACATAGCCATCATGTAATCACGTGAAAGGTAAAATAGCCATTATGTAATCACGTGAAAGGCTAGAAATAGACATTGTAACGACTTACAAGTGAGACTTTCTCCGTCAGTTTTATCTTTTAACAAACAATCGACCATTGAGAAGTACATATAATGAATATTCACTTCTTATTCTTCAAACAATTTCTAAATATCATTCGAAACGCACCCTAACATATGAATTTCCTAAAAATTATAACACATTTTCCACATCGCATGTTCTTTCGCGGTGAGACAGGCGCGCATTCATTAATCTTCATTTTAATAAAAATGAAACTGGCTGCATAAGAGATTTAAAAAAAAAAACCAACTCACCTGAAGGCAAGGACAGCGAGAAACAAAACAATAACGCAGAAAGGTGAAATGATAGTAGAAAAGCGAAACAACGAGACTAAAGCATTCTGAGAGAGAGATAGATAAAGATTTAATGTACCCGTGGACGAATTAAGTACGGACGCAGGTCGAGTTAAGCAAGACATTCGCACAGTGGATAGTAAATGTCGGACTGATAAATTTTTATTAGACGATCGTTAAACTGGGAATATACATAAACATCAGCTTAATACGAATCCCTCTTATATTGAATTATATCAATTTCATTACTATTGACCAAATGAAGTTTACTATAAATCTTCAATGATATAGAAGTTGTGAAGTTTCAATGCGTCACAACTACGAACAGGAATTAACCAATGAAAAAAATATTAATAATATTTCATAGCTTTTCCATCAACATCCGCAGGATTAACAATATTTGATTTTAGATCAATGATCATGGATGTCAATTATTTTAATGTATATGCAAGATATACTGACATTAATAGAATGAGAATTTAAAAAATCATTAGAAATTAAAATAATCTACAGCTATAAAATAGACAATCAGAATAACTTAAAAAACACAGCTTTAGCCACAAAGATCTGAGATGTCATCCAAACTTAAAAAGTCCAATTCCAGACGTGAACTTACTTGTGCAAGATGGATTGTTCGTAAGCCTTCTAGATACCTACATGCGATGTTTAAGTCTTCCGAAATAACTTTGTGTAACGTGATGAGAGATTGATGGGGTGCTTACAAAGATAATAACTCG
Source organism: Agara michaeli (assembly GCA_018245675.1). Taxonomy (NCBI): domain Eukaryota; kingdom Metazoa; phylum Arthropoda; class Insecta; order Lepidoptera; family Hesperiidae; genus Agara; species Agara michaeli. The sequence goes on along the minus strand of DWDX01005036.1, from coordinate 3,676 downwards.
AGATAATCTTCTTGAAGGAAAAATGTAAATCCATTTATAAATAGAAAATATGAAAGCCTTTATGACAACAAGCGTAGGAGCCTTTCATAAAAGTATTCAACCCTCCATGTATTTATATGCACAATACAAAAATCAATAATTCAACTCTTTAACTATAGTTCAGCAAAACCATGTTATGCTGCTTCCAAAAGATGTGGTTATAATTTTAGAACGAACAATGAAAAAGCTATTAAATTAGAATGTACAGAAGAAAAATAAGACGATGAAAATAATAATGGGAAACATGACACTAGTATCGCCTTACCTAATAAGTAGCACAATAAAAAAGTATGTTAATTCAATGCAGTGCTTAAATTGACGTGCAATCGTTAGTCGCAGAGCTAGCGGCTAATGTTAGTAGCCTCGACGCCATAGCGGGAGGAGATATATTGATCGCGTCACATATAAACGGTAGGTGCATGCATGCAAATATACATTTTTACATACTTACCGCAAATGGCAAATTGTGATTGAATAAAACATGACAATTCTTAATACGGTTCACAGCGGAATTGGTGTAAATGTAAGAATTGAGAAAGAACAAAATTAAAAAATATTTTTTCCATGCCAGGGAAGTGGATAGTATTTAAAGGTAGTAGAATTTTCTTTGTCAACTAACGTCTTATTTTTGCTGCAAAGCAGCAGTAAAATATGTATTTATGTAAATAATGTCGTACAATATTTACGCAACCTTACGTGTGTATGAACGTATTTGAATTTAGATCGACCGAACGGGAATAATGTTTGAATATCAATAAGGCTGTGATTGTGTATCTAACGGTTAGGATAAAGGAGATGCATTCATTCAACATGCAGTCTAACTCACACGTAGTTCCGCTCCAACGGGTTCATTCGTTCGCTAGATCGTTCTCGTTCAATCACCGTAATTGGTGCACAGAAGCAATTCACACTCAGCCTCGCTTCATCAATTAGCTCGCTATTGCACACGTCATTTCAACTGCCAGGAAAACGGCTATGAACGTGCCTTTCAATTTCTCACACATCCCTTGTACAACAAGCACGTAGTAGGAGCGGACACTTATTGGTAAATGGCCTTATGGTTCGAGCGTTCTAAACATGACCAACACATGCATCTATTTATATCAAGCAATGCAACTATGCATTTATATCAAGCAATTAAACAGAGACTAACACGAACGCTCAATTGAACGGGGATTGTAGAAGACGAGCTGCAAACATCTAATTGGATTGGCTTGGCATTACGCTAAACCCCGCCGATACCTCCCGTCAATGATCAATTCAATGTTCAAACAGGATCTCGCGAGACGCGGCTCGGGTGGTGAACGATGATACCGATTCATGCGACGCCTCTGATTCGACGGTCACGTTTCGAACAGAAGCTCGGGTCTCACGATTCCGATGCTCCGCTACCGTGGCACGATATATCCTTTCGATACTAATCACATTTACTGTTACGGTTGCACGATACACATTTTACACGACTATGCAAAATCTAAAGGACGATATCCAGTGATTTGATCGATTATCCGTGAATCACATTCATCGTACGCTACGGGGTACTGTAAACGCTAGTTCCCTTTGTGAAGGGAGCGTCATTGTTTTAATTACGTCTGTGGTACCTCCGCATTTATATCCTTGATGGGCGAGGCCGTGTAGCATCGAACCACAATGGTCGCAAAACGTTGGAGCGAGAAACGTCCAATGGGTCCATTTGTGCGGAGCGTACTTGGCCTTCGCAACAATAAATTACCATTAATATCCTGTTAACGCGACAGTGATTTAACACGCTTAAACAACGCTAACGGGCATGTAGGTGATGTTATCGAAGCTTAAATCGACTAGAGCATAATGAGCGCGGTCCACAATAGTCCAATTGAAAATGCAAAACGCAAACTCGTACGTTCTCATCAAGCCCGCTTCACATGGAAACGGGATGGATACGAAGCATAGTTGCACTATTGTCGACGGAGCGCAGCGGTCCAAGTGAACAATCAGAGATCAATAAATGAAGAAACACGAAATAGAAATTATAAGCGATAAGTCAAACAATAGCACAAATGCACCGCCACCAAGTTGAAAAGCTGAAAGTATATCTAAAAGAGGAAAGCGTTAGTCCAAGCGAAGTCGGAGTGTATTCGCCCCCGCATCCCGATACCTTGACACTTGAGGCCCTGGTGGATGAGGCCGTAGAGGAGAGAGCCGCAATGGTCGCAGAAGGTCGGCGACGAGTACGTATGGGTTTTGAAGTCGTGTTTGGTGCGCGTGTCCTGTTGATCACGGTTGGCACTATGATGATAGCGTCCGATATTCTTACTTACCCCGGATCAAAGAATAATTTGCTTATCATAACATATAACCATTTATCGTGACACGATTTGATAAAACTCGCCTTCGTCTTGTATCCTGTTGTATAGACACAGATACAAAGGCTGTGATACTCATAGAAGTAACAGAATGATATCTTTACAAGTTTATGAGGAATTATTACTGGCAGCTTTTAAATTTTTAACCTTATTACTACCAAAAAAAAGTACATTTTCCATTACAAACAAACAGTTCTCTTTAAACATTTAAAAATGTAAGGCTTTTTTTAAGATTACTCACCTGCGCTGAAAATCAGATGTTAATGTGTTAAACCGATCAAGTTTGATGGGATTAATGGAAAGTAGGACGGTACCGGGAAAGCGGGTGGATGCCATTTTCCTGTTAAAAATTTCAATATTCAACCGTACAATTAGTACCAGAAAATTTCCTTCAATAGCTTATTTAATTCACCGACGAGGAAAAAACCAATAATGCCAAGAAAGAAGGTGGGATTTTTTTATCTATTAATATATCCCCCGTTTCTTTAATGTGATAGAGAATTGACATCTGAGTGGTAAAAATCGGCTCTAAGGATTTTATATTATCACAGTTACGGAGATGACCCGCACCATGACGAATCCATAAGAATATTTCTGTTTTTTTGTTAACGTGCTGACACTAGGAATGGCCACGAACTTGCCCTTTCTAAATGTCGATTGCACAACACCAGCCATTCCTTTATTGGAATGTCGGTCAACATCTAAACACAGAAATAGAATTGAAATGTCTGTCTGCGATTTCAAAATAACTGTGCTTTCTCAAGTGCTTAAAGTTATTTGTGGGATACACAAACAAACATTTTTTTAAATATTCGTCTGTCTTTACCCGAGCTTATCACTGGAAGCGCTGAACCGATTTTAATGGAACTTTTAGTGGAAGATAAAGGAGGCTATAGAGCAGTATTTAGGTTACTTTTTATTCCGAAATTCCCATGGAATCGGGATTTACGCGGGTAAAACGGGGAATACTTGTATGTGTATAATTTATTACGTGGCCTCTGTAAAGCAAAAGTTTAAATTACTACGTAAACATTTCTTCTTGAATGATCTGAAGGGCGAACCCTTACATCGTTATTTCGCAGTGATATATCAGAATTGTTAATATATAATGACTGCCTCGTTGGTCGGGCGGTTGCTAGCGCGACTGTCGATCGGGAGGTCTTGGGTTCAAATCCCGGGTTGGGTAGTGTTGGATTTTTCTAATTTAGAATTTCAAGCAGTGACTCAGAGTCTGGATGTGTGCCCGGTGCATGGCAATAGGCTCACCACCTATTCCATTGTGGGACTTAAAC
>DWDX01005035.1:0-10960 GCA_018245675.1 Agara michaeli | reverse complement strand
ACCCAACCCGGGATTTGAACCCAGGACTTACCGATCGGCAGTCGCGCTAGCAACCGCCCGACCAACGAGGCAGTCAAGAGAAAAATCAAATAGCTGATAAAAATCTCGAAATACAGATTGGTAGTTAGGGTAATTTATTATTGGTCCATGAGGTCAATGAATATACGAGTGATACAAGAATTTATTGATTAATTTAAGTGTGGCCAAACGACATTAGTTTTTATATACGCTATCTTTGGCATAGACACCTTAAAAACAACTAAACGACTAAACAAACAAAAATTGAAATAGAAATGGAAGACATTAAAACGTGAACCTTCAACGAGAGTTGAGCTCAAACAATTTTGTAACAAAAGCTGATATTATATTCAACATTTCAATTTCAACAACATTTGAATTCATTATTTCGAATAAGAAATTTTCGAGACTGAGATAGTAACGGAGGGAAAGTTTGTCGGATTTGGTGCAGTCGTTTCGAGCGAGCCGTGTGCACTGAAAGATGCATTTCTTAACATAATGCAACGTGAACGTTGAGTGCTAAATGTAGTTTGGTTAATATGGAACTACCCTACAAGTGATTAAATAAAATTATATGCTAAGACTCGAAGGAATGCATAATGGAAAGAACGTCGGAATAGCAACAATATCTGATGCTGTATACAAATCGAATACAAAATGTAAATTACCTATGATTTGTTGAAAAGAAACAATCCAATTATTATTCCCTGCTGTATTCGTGTCAGAGTCGGCCATTTGTACATTATTTTTGCATATGCATATTATGTGTTATCATGCACATGGATGCTAGTGCGGGCAGGTGGACGGCGGCTAAAAGACCGAAAACAAAAAAACTGAATGGCTTGTGTTGTTCCAAAAATATATATCCATAGACAAAAAATACTGAGGGACAATTTGAAGAAATTACTGCATCGAGCGGAAAATAAGAGAGCGTCGAAGCAACACCGGGTTCAGTAAATCTAAAATCCAACACTACAAAGAGTTTGTTCCAGGGCGATACACTATTTATATTTTTTCTCAAAGATACACACGCGTTCAAACGAACCTGAGAGTTAATATGACAGAACGGTTAATATCCGTACGAAAGTGATCTCTATACCCTCGCACAAAAGTTCAATTCGTACTGGCAAACTATCGAATATGTACAAGACAAAACACGATGCGATGCTAAATGAATTTGACCCTTGTGTCTAGGTAATAGAGTTTGTTGGTGGCATTTTTGTCCTCTCGCGGAGCAGGTGTGCCGAAACATGGGACGCATTCGAGCGTCCCCTTCACGACGTGTCCATTCGAATGTAAGAGTCCTTATTGGAAAAATATAGGGAAATCACATCGACCCGTGCCCATTCGCCTGTCGCTATTGGTGAATCGAGTTGTCATAACAAACGAGAACAAACACTGGCGCGGAGCTACTGTTTGTCGTACAATGGCAGACAAACATCGGATGTTGTTCGACAAAAATATAATACGACAAAAGAAAGCAAAACGCGAACGTCGAGATCGTAGCGATGGTGTTTTGTTAGTGAAATCGCGCGACAATATTTCTAAGGCGCCTACGAAAGTACGTATTTTTTTTCGTTTCATTTCAGTCTCGCGCTATCTTATTTTCAATTGGGTATTGTCTCTTCGGCGTGGGTGTGCGCATAAAAGCTAACAAAAGTCGCGTAGGTTTGTAACAATCATCGAAAACGGGTATTGAAATATAAAGAATTATTCAATGATTGACACTCGCAAAATATGGACATAATAAATCTTCAATCTTTGGTATAAGCAAGTATGTCTTTCATTTATTTGCCAAATACCAAGAAATCTATTTGGGTTGTTATACGTACATACAGTTATGCATATTTATCATAATGGTATGCAGAGACTGAAGACTTTCACCGGCTGCGACAAATATTGACTCTTCTCCTGCTATCAAAATCATAACGAATGGTCATCTCCAATATATCGGTGAACCGCCACGACCTTGCAAACGAAACATTAATTTTGTTACCAATTGTTTCCCAGTAGTGGTAGGTGTAGCGGTTAATTCCCCGCCAAACCACATTCCATTAAAGAATTTCATTAATAAACAGCTATAAATCCAGCTTGCTTCGTTTATTCATCACAGCCGAGTTTAAGACGTTGATATAAACAGTGTCAAAATCTAGGTAAATATATGTCAACGTTGTCAGAACACGCTACGCTGGATCCTAGAAGCTATTAATTTCAACGCTCCTACTCGTATCTGTTTGCTTGAAATAAACACTGAGATTACATAGGACCTGTTAAACACGCGTAACTCATAACCTGTCCGTAGATATTACGGTTTATTGGTTCTGAAGGGTCAGTAAACATGGCGCTTGGATTGGCTTGCGAACTGCAAACAGGAATGATATAAGCGAAGGTGAGGGTATGAATAAAAACGATGTTTTGTTAGCGAATTGACATGGAAATTGATTGTTACAATGTTTCGAATTGAACATTATATAACGTAACATCACGCCTGTAATCCTCTAAGGGGCAGGCAGAGGAGTGTAGTACACGCCCACATTTCACCAGTTACGTTAAGTCCCACAATGGAATAGGTGGTGAGCCTATTGCCATGCACCGGGTACACATCCAGACTCTGAGTCACTACTAGAAATTCTAAATTGGAAAAATCCAGCCGTACCTAACCTGGGATTTGAACCCAGGACCTCCCGATCGGCAGTCGCGCTAGCAACCGCCCGACCAACGAGGCAGTCAAAACATTATATAACGTTACGTGAATTGTCAGCTGGAAGTGAGTTATTAATTTTACTATAACATAACATATGCTAACATATTTAATGTACATACATAATCAGAGAGAGCAGAAAGAACAGAGAGTTCAGGCTAATTGGTCTTTCCATCGGTGGCAGTGAAGAAGCGATGGAATCAGGTCATGTTACCTAGTTTCAGACCTTCCGTTCTCCTGGTCTCCTAGCAGTGGAACATTCGAGGCTCGTAATGAAATCGACTTAACTTATTCACATCACGATGTCGAAACATAACGCTATTTACTTAAATAAAACGAACTTTCAATTTCGTACTTACCTACTCGTATATCTCATAATATCGTCAATTTCACTAATGACAAAAACGTTTTAGTTTGTTTTTAATCCAGTCAGGAGTCATAATTAGTGTGTCCAATTAGCGTAATTGAGTTCGAGGACAACGGGGACTAGTTAGTACGAAGACTTTTCAGTTGGCAATTTGATTAATGCTATTATTAAAACCCATATTGGAAATTTGCGAAGTATGTTGACAAAAATGTGTAACAACTTAAGAGCTTCATAAAGAATCTATTTACATTGTTTTAAAAGCAAATAATCAAGAAACTTCTGAACTTCTCCAAGAAAAGTGCGACAAAATAACTCGAATTATAAAAACGAATGTGACAGATAGAATTATTTTTGGTGCGAAACACAAAAGAAACTCTTCGAACGACTCAATTTAATGTAGGACGTCACAACAAAAAAATGATACCACTTATGAGGGCGAAGAAAAATAAGTATATTGCGGCCATATTAAAATTTATCAGCCAAGAATTTTCGAGAACAAATCGCCGCATCATTATAACAAGGTTTCGACAAACAAGCGCCCCCTATATATCACACGTATTTTTATTACACGTCGGTAAACAAACAATAAATATCGCCAGCGTTCGACCTCACTACCGTCTCCGGACAGTTGAAAAGCTACCTTAACAATAGAGAGATTAGGTTGAATGTCGCGTTAATCGACCCGAATGGCCTTGAGGAGGCGCGCTGAAGGGAAATTGATTTTACGCGCAGGTTATTCGGTTTAGTTTTCTTTGGACCAAATAGAGTAAATTTTCCGAAGAGATGCCGTGAAATTAGGGTTGTCTATATTTTTAAACTAACAATAGGTATATATTTCATTGAAATTTGTGATAAATAAAATTTTGATTCTTAACAATATTGTAATATTAACTAATGTCCTATATTTATTTAGTTCACTTTGGTTTTTATATGTAGAATTCCACCAAAGTGTTGTCTTGTTAAAAATCGATTTTTCGAAATAAAATAAAGCATACTTAAATAGCTCTGAAAACAATTTTTTTATATATCTATATTATTACCCTAAAAATACGCTTGGGTTAATTTTTTATAAACCGGAATTGTATTAACATTAATGTTTTTGAAATTAAAGTGCATCAAATCTTATTGGAATGATGGTTGAAATTTTATACTACGAAGCTGGTAACCCTGCAAGGAGTTGTCAAGATGATTTAGTGACAGTGGGGAGAATGAAAAATGGCGGCATCGAAACACAAATCATCCGAACGCCTATTGGTGCAGTGACGAAACGATAGGTTCAGGATTTAGCGGTTATCTGGCTTGGACAGCGAGGCCGAGTTAATTGATAGCATTTGTTATATATAATGAAGTGGCAACACCGTTCGATATAACAAAGGTATAAGGGTGAACGATTCAGTCAGGTTGTGGGAATCACTGTGACCTATTAATCGGTGTGTGGGTGTAAGTTCGTCATTCATGTAAGAAAAATCAAAATAGGAAGAAAGTAGAGAGGAAATAGGAAGAGTATTCTTGTAACGTGTAATGTATAAAACATCTTTTAGGTCAAACCGTCGCCCGATTCTACTATACAATGTTGCTAGATACAAAAATATTACGCAAATTTCGGGTCATTATTAATAAAACCATGTTGTGAATTAAATGTTGTAAAATGTACTTATGTGTGTTCATGAACAATGTTTTAATCTTACAATTGCTTAATTTTAGGTTAAATTATTGAGATGTTGATTCAAGAAATGATTCTGTGAAAGCAAGTATTTAATAATCATAAGTAATTTGATTAACAACTTGAATTATTTATTTTAATCGCTAAGCTCTTTAAATTTCACGCAATAATTATTAAAATGTTTTATTATTTGCGAAGCGGAACACAGAGAACTCCTCTGCTATTTAAATTAAATCAGGGAATCATAAGTACCCTACAAGGGAACATGGATTCCAAGCAATGCCAACATTCTCTGAGACTAGGAATTTAATCATATAATGAATATTAATAACTTCCTTCCATCTGTGACTTCGTTCCCGGGTCTCGGTATAAAAAGTACCCATCTGTTATACTAACGAAGAATTGTTCGAACATAAATGAACATTTGAATTGCTACAAATTCAAAGTGATCGGATTATAAGACTGTTATAACGCCATCAGTAAGTCTAGGGCGAGTCCTGTTAACTACTCGCTCGCGTCAGCGTAAACTACAATTTATATGGAATTGAAACGGCAACAACTAGTGCCAGTAATGGGAAATAAATTTCGCGAGTGCTAGTTTTCTACGCGCTCGATGGCGAGCATCGAATGTCAACTGGCACTTGTCAGTGAAAACTTTATCGCACGTCATTGGTTGTTTCAAGAGTTTAACGAGTACGAAATACAACATTTGAAATTCGATACGTAAATCTGATAGCAACTCATCGCTCGTTACTCGACGCGTTTGGCGACGCGTTTGCTCGATTTACGCGATTGTAAAGTCATTTGAATATTCTTGTTGAAGTCGCATTCGGTACACTAGTGTCCATTGAAAGCACCATATACATAAATTTGATGGGCGTTAACTGCAATCTTTACGAGCGCAAGAGTATTTTGAAATTGCTTATTACTTAACAGTTTTGGGATCAGCAGCGCGATAAGGGCTCTCCAATCGCAGTGAGCGGCGAATTCCATCGCATTATTGTACGTTGCGGATTCCAGTTAAACGCCCAACAACCGTCGAGATATTCTCTCCGCGGTGAACCACTTGACGTATTACGAGCGATTGAAGGTTGCCGATGAATGATTTTCTTCTCTGTAAAATGTCTTACGCGCGATTGCAGGGCGCTGATTTTTCCTGAAACTTATTTATTCTAGGCCCGGCACATGCGAGCAACCTCCATCATGTTGGTATTGGGCGCATCGAAAAAATAGAAGTTAGCGGCAAATGTATTTGTTAGGTGTTTTATAACAGAAATGAACTTTGAAATGAACCAAATAATTGTCGAAATTGACCTTATTGCTTTTGGATGAAAAACGTCGAAATAATATTAACTTTATATAAGCATGACTTAAAAAACGTAACTGGTGAAATGTGGGGGTGTACTACATTCCTCTGCCTATCCCTTAGGGGATTACAGGCGTGATGTTACGTTTTCTATTTTATAGGCCACATATTTTATTTCATTCGTATTCCACTTTAATTGCTCATTGTAACACGTGACACAGTTTGAAATGCGTTTTGCGAACACGCTCAGCTCGTTCATCGCTCGCAGCTCGCGGGGAGACCCGTCCGTTGGGGATCAAGCACGCAATAATACAGCGTGCCGCGTTATTAATTACAATGAAGATAAGAGTAGACCCCGGTGTCCATTAACAAAACAGATCCGCGAGCCTCTAAAGGGGAGATAAATAATAATATTCATTCAGACAAATGGGTATAGAAATAGAGAGCCCCCGTTGTTTTGCGTTGAATAATCGACGGCGGTAACTCTATAATTTATTAACTCCACGTTCCCTATTGAGACGAATTGAATAGGACGTTTTCTTCAGTGGCTTAAATGTTTTATACTAACAATGTAACATAATCAAATACATCCAAATCTATACATATAAATAAAATTGAAGTGTCTGTTTGTGATTTCAAAATAACTGCGTTTTCTCAAGTGCTTAATAGTTATTTACACGATAGGTACTAAAACGCAAACTTTTCTAAAACGTTTGTCTGCTTGTCGTTCTGTTTGTTCGGGCTTATCTCAGAAAAGGCTGAACTGATTTTAATGGGAGTTTCACAGCAAGATAGAGGAGGTTACAGGGAAATATATAGGTTACATTTCATCCCGATACTCTCACGGGGTCTTTGTTTATTTAACACTGCGGGCACAGCTCGTAACTAACAGAGGTTGAAAGTTTACTTATCTTAACAAAGCGTTTGTTATATACGTGTCAGTGATACAAACAGTTATATTATTTCACGATGATAATTATGTTATGTCGGAACTCCAAAACCAGAATTTCTCCAGTGCGCAATGCTCAATGTCAATTACTCGAATTAACCGACCAAAAACCCCGCTACTATATGCAGAAGCGCTTGTAATGTTACGGAAAATTACATCGCTCACGTTGTGCACGCCGCTCTCATGAATGTCTTCAACGTTTACAGTGTTAGTTCAGCTTTTTAAACGTCATTACAAGTTAGTTTCATTTTATTTTATACATATTTTGACTCCGTCAGCCAGTATCTGACCTATTTGGACCTCATTAGACAGGTTACATTAATTAATATCTTTATTTCTATTTCACTAGATCATAAAGAATCTTGAAATTATTTTTTTAATACACATAGCCTAGCGAACAGGCAGACAGGCCATCCAATGGTAAGTGGTCACCGTCACCAATGGACATTTGTAACATCCGAGTCGCCAATAGGATGCCGGCTTTGAAGGAGAGCTCTTATGGCACCTTTCTCGAACAACCCCATGTCGTAGCGCTCCGGAAATACCTCAGAAGGAAGTTCGTTGCACATTTTAACTGATTCAGCAACAGAAAACTTTTAGAACTCGTTGCATTAAAAATAATGCGGATGCATTAGCGTCGTTTCAAACTCCGACCGCCAAGCCGCAATGAGCGTCGAAAACACAAGCGCTGTCTTAAAAATAAAGTGCCAACGTATAAATCCAGCTCTATCGGTGTTTTAGGCAAATAATTCACTGCTAACTTGGTAGTGCATCTATGTAAGAGTTTTCAAGAGCCATGCCAAGCTTGTGCTGTTAACGATAGATCGTATCGCGAAAGAATAACTGTGGACGATCTAAAAATAATGAATAAAATGTAATTGCGTCTTAGATCGATGGTGGTTAGTACGTGGTAGAAGATTGTATGACCTGTAGTAGTATATACTAACGGCACTTATACTAGTATATACTAACGCAGCTAGTATTACTAACAGTCCCGTTCCTATAGTCCAATTAGATATTGGTTGCAGCTGTCTGTGCGTAGACCGATTAACTTAAGATAGCGAATAATGGCGGCGAACTACACGGCGTGGTACAAAACAGACATAACTAAAACCATTCTGACAAGAGTGAATACCTGAGAAGAAGAAGAAATCGTTCTACGCTTGTGGCCGCGCAACTCCGTGGGAAATCTTAAATAAATTATGTTCGTGAAACTCGAGATTTATCACCCCCTTCTCGCGGAAAAAACTAGCAAGCAAGCAGCACATTCTCTCCGCTAGTTACGTACGCGCGCTCTGTTAATAGTTTTTTTGCCCGTTTTGTTCAGTGCAGCAATATCTTTGAATTAATCACCGCCTTCGCTTCCTTTGTGCGCAATGTTTGTTTTGTATTTATTTTCATTTCTTCCACTCGTACTATGTGAAGCGCTCGTGGCTCTCATGTTTTTGCAAATTTCTAGCGAACTGTAGGAAAGAGCAACGTTGGGTGTGTAAGGCGCTTGGTTGGGTGATCCAGGGGCATTTTTTATTAGCGTTTCCGTGGTTTGAAAGTCAAACTATGCAGTCAATTTCAAATGGTGAGGTAACAATCATTTATATCGGTCGAGAGATTTAAAAGGTGGTGTAATCCGACAGATAGGTTTACCCCTGACCTGTGTCTTCGCCTTTTCAGCCTCTTCAGCCTCCTGTAGTCTTCTCGCAGTTATTGGAGAGTCCCATGTCATGAGTGATATTGCTCCTTCAATTCACGTATTTAATCCTCACTTATCATCATATTCTGTGCTCAAAGATTCTCAGCACAAAATCGATGCTCTAGTTAAGACCATTAGTCAACATTGTCATAGAGATTACTGGTGGTGGCATCCGAGAATATTGGTCTCGTACTGGGTACAGGACGTCTATGTATTCGGATGACTGATAGGCTAATCCTTCAAAGCGGATTCATAAAACTCTGAATTCGACAATTTTTTGTCTACGTCAATACCGAAAAGATTCAGCTTTGACGGATGTCGCGTATAATGGATCAAAGTCAATTTGCACTCAACAGCTGAATCTATGACGGACGACTCATATTTGTCCATCAAAATTTTTGTGGTGGATTCAACTTTTTTTATTGTATGGCTTGCGTTCGACTTCAAGGTCATTTATTGGTACATGAATGAGGCGCAATGCGAAATCAGTTATGGCGGTATGATGAAATAATTAAAAATTATACTTGACCAAAACGATTACTACGTTTGGGTCTACTATCGTCCATCTATCCATCAAATCATTATCATTATCAAACCAATTTTGTTCTACTTTCGATCACGGGCATTTCCAACAAGGAGAATATTCAAAGAAAACGATTCACCGCAACAAAAATTATACATGTTATATACAAGTCGGCCGTTAAAATGTCGGATGTGATCCTACTTAATTGACATGGTAAATAACATTTGATCTTCACTAATGTCTTCATCCGCAGAACATTACGTAAGATGATATATAAATCGCCCTCGGGAGCCGCAAAAATCGATCCAATACCGTAATTACAGAAAAGTCATCTTCCGTTATAAGAAGAAGGAGGCAAGAATCACTGATCAAAATTATTCACCTCATAGTTCTTCTATGATTGAATTTGCCCCCCCCCCTCGCCCTTTTTTCTCAGATAAGAGGAAAATAACATAAAGGGAGAAATAATTACGGAGCTTTCCCGATACCGTGGGGTGAGTCAGTAATTAAGATAGGGGGCGCGGCAGCCTCGCCCAAGGTGCGCGCGTACTTTTCTGTGACGTGCCATATTTTTTTCTCATTATTTGCTTTTGATTGTGTTTCGTATATTGGAAATTGGTGTCATGATTTCAATGGTCTCTTTACGCTGTTTCATTTCGTGTTGCCGTTTCATTGATATAAGAGTTGTATTCGCTTTATTACTTGTATATTTGACGCGGAGACGAATTGATGAATAGTCGTGTCGATAGTCGAGACGGAGTCGAATGAAATGGTTTTTCGAAAATAACTAGGTTGATTATGCATAGCCTAAAATTTTTTTGTGATTGAGATTTTCTTTAAATACCATCATCGCCTGAAATATTGTAAAATATAATCAAACATGGATTAAGAGAAAAATTTTACATATCTAGTATTTTTAATTGTCAATTTTTTTTCCTTTGGGCGATATCAACACTAATATTACGATATTATAAATTCTTTACCTAATACATATTTTACTCCTGGTTAATAGCACAGTTTATTGTCTACTCGGATAAGAAGCAAAAAAAACTCAGAGATATGAATGTCGGCACGAATTAATGGTGTATTGTGTTAAAGGCGAGCAAGGATCCGGTCAGCCTACATTTTGAAAATAACATTTAAACCACGACATACGTGTAATATACATATACATAAATACGTCTAGTCTAAGGTCTCAATACACTTCAAGTCGCTGGAGTCTGTTTTGAAAGCTGTAATCCACTGACCTGGAAAAAGTGCAATATGGTTCTACGGAGAAGGATTTGTTATTGTGCTGGTATCATACCCCTTCGGAGATATCTATGTCTTATCTATAGTGCACCTCATGTATAAATATTATTGTGATACCCATATTCTATATACAGTAAGGTCTATTTTCTATAGGGTGGGATGTGTTAAGGATTTCAACCGGCTATATTCCTGACCTTCATGATGTTCATCAAAGCTCAACCATTAGAGGTGCTCTTGATATGGTCTTCCTCTTACGTTCATAGTAGCGTAGCAGCTCTCCGAAATTAATTTCTCGCGCTCATAGGGTACATTATGTGTCAACGTCGTTACTACGGTTTTTAATCTTCTCCGTTTCGTTACCCATATTTACGACCGATAATACAAATTTAAAAACACAGGAATAGCAACAACATACCGTCACGCCAGATTCCTAACGGGGTAGGCAGAAAGCACCGAGTGCCAAATATCTCTGTCCTTGCAAACCTGACGCCC